>VZTL01052922.1:0-11096 GCA_013400535.1 Scopus umbretta | reverse complement strand
TCTCTCTCTTTCTTTCCTTCTCTATACCAGATTTATCATAGTTTCACTTAGAAAATCTTGAAACACATCTCTTTAGTATGTATTAAAATTATTTTTCATGCCAGGCCTTCTGCAGAAAACACTTGCTGGATTAGTACTTTAACAAGTAGAGAGCAGGTTTTTAACTTCCAGGTTGTGCTGCCTGTTGGGTAAGTTTCTGTATTATCACAGCTCAGTTTTTTAGGGTCTGTTTCTGTGTGATCTGAGAACAAACTGCTTGTACTTTCTGTGTTCATTTCACTTGTCCATTGTGGCAGTTTCAGCTGAAGTCTTAGACTAAAGTTGTCACAGATAAACCATTGTGTCCCTGAGCTATTCAAGTCCTACAAGGGTACTACCAACAGCCTTAAAAGCAAGGAAAAATATGAATTCAAGGGAACACAGTGAGTTTAAAATGTTGTATTACACTATAATAAGCTCTAAACTTTTAAGATAATAAAGCCCCTGACTATGAAGATACAGTTATGCTTGCCCAGATTTTTCAGCAGTCACTAAGGATTCCTCAGTTCTTCATTTCTAAACTAGCATCATGAAGAAACCTCATTTTTGGAAGGTGGGTGCTCAAATTTATATGCTTGCTAATTGAGCTATTCCAATTATGTCTTTATATCTGATCTGAAATCACTGATTGCTGCTCCAAATTTAGCAACAAACATCCTAATACGGTAGCATGACTTAAAGGAAATTCACAGTTTGATCTAAAATTGTTAAAGCTTGGTCGATTTTTCTTTTCACCTAGGGAGCAAAAATCCCTGTGCAAAGGCAAGTGAAGGTAGTCAATAGATTTTAGTTTTGATAAACCCAAGGTTTACATTTGCAGATTCTGCTTGCTACTCTGCTGTTGTATGTCTATCTACCTGCATGGACAAATTCCCACATTGGCAAGAGCAAGTAAAAGAGCAGGGTCTGTCTCTCCCCCTTGTGTGGTTGAGTGCACCAGGATTTTTTGTAGGATATCCTGTTTTGTCCCGTATGAAACCCATTCAGGACTTAACCTGTATATCTATAAATGACAGCATAAGTTGCTAAGCAGTGAGGAACTTGAGTAATGAGCTATGCAATTTGTTTCACGTGTTTATGCAATGCTCTGCCCGTATCCTAATCAGGCCAGGACTACAATTAGGTCCTCTCAGGCAGACCCTTGGAAGACTCTGTTTACCAGATCCATGATAAATCACGATGGTTTTTCTTGCCCAGGTTGTAAAAAAGATAGCAGAAAATGATGCACTAGGACTTTCTGGCTTTTGCATTTATAGACTTCTCAGCTATAACAACATATACTTTAGAGACACAGACCACAGCCCTGTAACAGACTTTATGCTATGGGCTAGGCTTCCAGTGCTAGATTGTAAGTGCTGGAGCATATGCCATCAAATGCAGCCACATCTGGGGCTGAACATGGGAGCTGGTGCTCGCCTCCTAACTGCTCTATAGGACAGAGTTAGCATCATTCACACAGCAACACAGGCTGCTATTTTGATATGTATGAAACGAGTGCTGTCCGTGAGCACATCTGATGCTTTATTATCCCTAAGACAAAATCAGCAGCATCTACAGCTCTGTGGGAAGAATTAGGTATGGGGGGAGCTGGGGAAGGGAGGAGAGATGTCTTTTTAATGAAGCCTTAAGGAAGAATTCTGATCGAATTTTAAAAATCCCTCCATAAAATATTAAACTAAACCCCGTTATTATTATAAATTTTGAACATGAATACCACAGCTCTCCTTGGGGAGATTTTTGAGACTTTTCCTCACACAGAGCTAGTATGTCTCTGAGCCTCTTCTCCTCAGTCCTCTCCAACCTTATCACTGAAAAAGAACATCAGAAAGAAATCGCATTTGCAACATAGCTCTTACCACATTTGACACATAAACACAAAAGGCAATTAATACCATCAGCTACAATTAATAATGCTAAAAGGACAATGCCCAGGAGGCAGCCACATATGGATCTCAACACAAGCTGATGATTTTAACAAAGAAGGACTATTTTCTGGTATTAACTAATTATGTGTTGCTCTAAGTATTTTCTCTCTTTTCTTGCAATGTAACATGTACCACAAGGAGAAAGTAAGCCTTTCACTTTTCCCAGTCTAGAGCTCTAATATTAAAGCCCAACCAGTACAAATAGGCTAATGTTAAACTTTGTCAGTTTGCAATTATCCTTACATTGAAACCAAAATTTCCCTGTCTATACATCTTATTGCCTGTTCAACCTCATTTCATACTTCCATTTTTAGTTCAATAAAATTTAGCAAAAAACTCTCTGGCCTTATTTGCATTGCTTTTCCCTCTGTTAGTTCCCAAATAATATGAATGTGGGCACATGACTGAAAGCACTGGATTACCACTCACTGGCAGATTCCTGACAACCACCAGCTGGGTTCTGAGTCCATCTCAGTTACAAACTAAAACATGTTGGCTTGACCTGCTTTTGTGGTGGTTTAACTACATAATTCAGTTTGGCCTAGGATATTCCAGCTATTGTTATGAGGCTGTGAATTACATCAGCACGTTACACTGTTCAGGATGACCTTGTATGATATAACCTTCTGAAAGAACTGTACTGCTTCATTTCTCTAAGATTTCATGGTAGAAAATCTGAGCTGATCAATCCAAACAGTGTGAGTACTCCATGTTTCCCACTCAAGGATATAATTTATATGCACATTTTGTATGCAGTGTATGCACTTATGCAATGATGAGGACCCCAAACACTATCCTTACGTCTGGGTGATTAAATATGCGGTCTTAATCCGGAACTAAATTCCAACTCATGTTACAGACGTGACCTGCAAGGCAGGACTCCAGCATCACGTGTCTCCAGTGCAGAAAAATCTCTAAAGCAACCTGCCTTACATCACTCTAGTTTCGCCTTTTCCTTCTTTTGAAATCGGTCCCTTCACCTTAATCAATAATTTTTCATGCTTGTTTCTGGGTGTCATTTGTTCTACCTCTTCCTGGCATTCAGGCGTCCTGAACTAAGACAGGACTATTCATCTTCCTGCACTGCAGTTCTGCATAAATGAACCTAACAGTTTAATATTTATTGGCAGTTTAGATTCACCTAAACACAGGCATGTCTCTAAAAAGTAGTCAGATACTGCTTTTCCATGTCCCCAGAAGTGTTTCTTATCTCTCTTAAGTGTTTAAGGCCAGGCTGAAATAAATGGGTGTTTTGCTATTGAGTCCGAGAGGCCGTCAGTTTGGCTGTCGTTCCCTTGATAAAAGCAATATCACATTTTCCAAATGCAATGGCATAAGCATGCTTTTATCACATGGCTTATCATCCTCCTCTCTACTCTGTGTACTTTTTGTGTAATAGGTTCTCACCAGAACCCAAACCTAAAGAAAGATAAACAGTGCGGGAGTTAAACCAACATGAAGAGCTGCTTCCTGTAACAGTGAGACTCCAAGGGTGATGCAAAACTTGCAGCTCTCTGGAGGTGACTTTGGTCCTTCCACTGGCACAGAGATTTTTTCCCTTCTCTTTTCATTTGCTTCCACCAAAGAGGCTCTTTGTCACCCAGTGCCAGGGACTCTTTTACAGCTCACAGACTCCCTTCTCCTTTTCTGAATGACGTTCACTTCTTCCTGCCCAAGAGAATTAAAACTCTAGCATTTACTAGCTGTATTTACAGTGTCATAAAAGATGTCTTGCTGAGAGACATACGTTCCCTGGTATGATTCTGTTTATGGTAATGGAAATCCATTGTGCAAGAATATAACCCCTTGATTTTTATCTTGTGCCCTTGTCTTCCCTTTGTGTCCCACAGTGTTTTAATTAAGCTGTAATTTGGAAGCTCTCTAAGACAAGGAAATATCTGTCTTTGGCCCTGTAAAGTACTTTATAGCATGTTATAAAGACAGACAGGAATTTTGTAAATCAATCTCCTGGCATGTCACCAATACGCTGGAGGTAAGTTAACAGTGAGCTCAGGAAATGCATAGCTCCGTGAAATCTACTTTGTTTTATTGAGATTTCCTAATATCCCTTAAACCTAGTGCATTCGGTTTGTGCCTGTCTGAAGGACTTTCTAGGACAGAGGTGGGTAGACTTTGAAAACGTATTATTATTCCTTTTGTATTAATTCCATCTGTGGCATCGTTATTATTCTCAATAGCAACTGTGATTAGGTTTATCCCACATTGATCCAGAGAGGTGGAAATAGCCCTTAAAAATGCACTAACTTTCTCTTGAGATGATAAGGAAGGCATTAGAGAAGGAATAAGGCAGCTGGAGAGAAGAAGGAACATAAGAAGTGGTATTCATGGCCTAAGGAAGAGCTTTAGGAAATGCCTAAGAGTGCATAGAGATAGTGATCTACTGGAAAAAGGATAAAGGCAGAGAAAAGCCAAAATAAATTATGAATTTAATTCAGACTAATGGCTTTTACATGACATTTAACATACAAACTAATAATTCCAACATGCAATTTTTGCACTCTCCAACTGCTCTCATGGGAAAATCACAGGAACTGAGCTTGAGACAATTCAAGTGTATAACAAACACAACCAACAACAGCTCCAACAGACTTAACCTGCTGGAGAGGGGAAAAATTTATCTCACCTTTCTTCTATTTGAATTATTTGATTTCCACTGAGACACACTCAGCACAAGCTGTGTGACATTTTGCTTTAGAAAAGGAAAACAGAAAATAAACACAGGCGGCAGGGAAGATAGGTGTGTAATCAGTAGTGTATTGGTCATTTATCACCTGGGATATCATTGCATGAAAGCAACCACGCTTCAGCTTGAGCCTACATGCTCTGAGTATAGACTAAAACCTCTTGTGCTACACCTAATCACTGCAGATGCTGTTGGGTTCAGAGGTAAAAGGTAAACATGGCCCCTTGGTGACCAGGGCAAACTCGCAAGGACAAAGAGAAGACGCCAGTTCATTAGGCTGTAGGCTACTGAAGCCCTGAAGGTCAAGTTTTAGTTATGTTATAGAAAAGGGAAGGGAAGGCTGATTTTCTGATCATCTTTGGCTCCATGGTACTAATACAGTTTCCTTATCACATTGACCAGAACTGTCTCATTTGTGTTCCTTTGCCTTACCTATTGTTCTGTTAATATCTATATATTATCTTAGTGTTAACTCACAATTTATCAATGGCAGAAGATTTCTTGGTCTTTCTTAATGACATTTAGCACAGCGAGCCCATTTGGCCCTCATTTATAGACCAGTAGAAATATCCTCTACATTCTTTGACATGACAGTCACCTCTGTGTCCTCTCTGTATTTAAGATCCTTTCCTCCAGAGCCTTTTCTCACTTTTCAAAAACTATCTGCCCCTTTGGGTGCTACTGTATAATCACTGATAGAAATTATAAAAAGTTCTACCCGAGCTGGGATAGAGTTAATTTTCTTTCTAGTAGCTGGCATAGTGCTGTGGTTTGGATTTAGTGTAAGAACAATGCTGGTAACACCCCTATGGTTTAGTTGTTGCTGAGCAGTGTTGACACTGGTCAAGGACTTTTCAGCTTCCCATGCTCTGACAGGGGCACAAGGAGCTGGGAGGGGGCACAGCCAGGACAGCTGCCCCAACCTGCCCACAGGGCTATTCCATACCATACGGTGTCACGCTCTGTATAGAAACTGAGGGGAGTTGGCCGGGGGGCAGCGATCGCTGCTTGGGGATGGGCTGGGCATCGGTCAGCAGGTGGGGAGCAATTGCATTGGGCATCACTTGTTTTGTATATTATTATTATTATTATTATTGTTGTTGTTGTTGTTGTTGTTGTTGTTGTTGTTGTTGTTATTCTTTTCCCTTCGTTTTCTGTCCTAATAAACTGTCTTTATCTCAAGCCACAAATTTTACTTTTTTTTTTTTTTTTTTCCCTTCTGATTCTCTCCCCCATCCCACTGGGAATGGGGAGAGCAAGCGAACCGCTGTGTGGTGTTTAGCTGCCTGCTAGGTTAAACCACAACAACATGCTAACAAGCTAGAAAGAGTGTTAAGATAGCTAGAGTCAGAGGCAATGGGAGTCTGGACAAAAGGGAGGTGAAATTCAGGTTGGAGAAGTGAGATTGCAGCAATTAAAAGGGAGAGGAAAGCATGAAGAAATGAACTTAATCTCCAAAGAAAGGTAGGGAAGGACACCTTTTAAATATATTAGTAGTTTACAAGTGCCTCCAACCTCTCTGGTGGAATTAAACATGGCTACTAGTTTCCTCAGCATGTGCGTGTTCTGGGGACTGACACATTAATTAATACTAAATATCCAACCTATGGTCTGCCTCAGCTTTCAAGGCACATTATAAATATTGGCAGGAAAGATCATTAAAAACAACACAGATCGAATGTTCAGCTTGATTTGAAGAAATTGCCTAGTAGGAAAAGTGCTGTGAAGATGGATGAGTTTGTTAAAAGGGAAAGGAGACTTCAAGTATCATTTTGTAAGGAAATTAATAGCTCCTTCCTACCTCTGCAATGTGGCCACAAACACATGCACACAGAGAAAAGGGGGGAAAAAAAAAAAAAAGCAAACTTGTCTCATTATCATGGGAAGCTCACAGACTACTAAAAAATAGTATGTGTCTGGTGTTGCCTCTTGACAGAAATTTTTCAAGAGCTGGACCAAACTACCAGAAATTTCTCAGATGCTTCTATCATCCTTTCTTGCCTGCTGCTCTCTGCTCCACCACACACTGACCTGCTTCTGTCTCTTACCCCTGACTCTGATGGGCAGGGTGAAATCCAAGAGTAGGACCCAGGAAACCTGTAATTTTCCTTCCCTGGGGCAATGTATAATTAGAAGCCTTTTGGTTTAGGATATTTTAAATGAGATGATAAAGCATTTGAAACATTTAAAAAGAAATTTTCAGACTATCAGGTAGGCTTAGGATAACATGTTCTTTTAATAGTCAGGTGGCATCTGTAAAGCCAGATGTTTTTACATCTCTGATCTTATTTTGAAGATCTTGAATTTCATAAAGCAGAAAGTTATTTAGACTCAGAATCACAGAATTACTGCATCACAGAATCACAGAATGGATGAGGTTGGAAGGGACCTCCAGAGGTCATGTTGTCCAACTCATCTTGTCCAAGCAGGGCCACCTAGAGCCAGTTGTCCAGGACTGTGCCCTGATGACTTTGGAATATCTCCACAACATCCTTGGGCAACCTGTGCCAGGGCTCAGTCACCCTCAAAGTCCAAAAGTGCTTTCTGATGTTCAGAGGGACCCTCCTGTTTTTCAGCTTGTGTCCACAAGCCTCTGGTCATGTCATTGGGCACACCTGAAAAGAGCCTGGCTCTTTTCTCTTTGCACTCTCCTTCCATGTATTTATACACACTGACGAGAACCCCTCCTTCCCCAGGCTGAACAGTCAAATCTCTCTCAGCCTTTCCTCAAAGGAGAGATGCTTCAGTCCCTTCATCATTCTAGTGACTCTATAAGTCTATAGCACCAGGGAGCCCAGAACTGGACACGGTACTCCAGGTGTGGCTTCACCAGTGCTGAGTAGAGGGGAAGGATCACCTCCCTCGACCTGCTGAAAACAGTCTTCCTAACACAGCCCTGCATAATGCTCCCTTTCTTTCCAGCAAGGGTCCTTCGCTGGCTTATGGTCAACTTGGTGTCCACTAGGATCCCCAGGTCTTTTTGTGCCAAGCTGCTTTCCAGGTGGGTGGACCCCAGCACATACTGGTGCCCGGGGTCATTCCTCACCAGGCGCAGGACTTTGCTCTTCCCCTTGTTGAGCTACACGAGTTTCCTGTCAGCTCATTTCCCCAGCCTGTCAAGGACCCTCTGGATGGCAGCACAACTGGACCCAGTGGTTCAGCCAGTAGTCAGTCCACCTCACTCTCTCCACATCCAGACCATACTTCAGCATCTTCTCTATGAGGATCTTATGGGAGACACTGTCGAAAGCCTTCCTGAAGTCTAGGTAGACAATGTCCACCGCTCTCCCCTTATCTATCACGCCAGTCATTTCATTGGAGAAGTTTATCAGGTTTGTCAAGCAGGACTTCCCCTTTGTGAATCCATTCTGACTACTGCTGTAGTAGACTCCTACATGGCCTTCATGTGCCTGGAAATGGTTGCCAGGATTAGCTGCTCCATCACCTTCCCAGGGATCAAGGTGAGGCTGGCTGAGCAGCTTGTAGTTGCCTGGGTCCTCCTTCCTGTTCTTTTTGTAGGCAGGAGTTGACATTCGCTTTCCCCCATCCTCAGGCATTTCTCCCAATCACCATGACCATTCACAGATTATTTAGAGTGCCCTTGCAGTGACATCGGCCAGCTCAGCACTCGTGGGTACATCCCACCAGGGCTCATATCCAATTTTCTTAAATATTCTCTAACCTGATCTGCTTTCCCCAATGCATGTCTTTCTTGCTCCAGACTTTATCCTTGGTTTCTAGATCCTTAGATTTCTAAAGGCCAGTCTTACTAGTAAAGAGAGGCAAAGAAAGCATTAAGTACCTCAGTACCATGAGGAAAACCTTCCCTAGAATTAAACAAAGTTCCCATTCACAGTTACATCCCCTCAAGATGATGTTGCTACCTAACCTCCTGACCTTTTGAGGGCACCCTTATGCACAGATTATTTCTAGAAGTCGGGATTTTTATCTATAAAGACTTTTTTTTTGAGGTCATATTAGCTCTTTCTACCAAAATTCTTTACTGTCTTTATCCTCAACTACAACTTCTGCCTTGAAAGTGTGGGAGTAACCAAGCCCTCTTATAGGAAATGTTTTTTCTCCTCTGTGGTCTCCTCTGCACACACAGAAAACTTTATTCATCAGAGAAATTTATGTGACCTTGAAATTTCATTTATATGTCCCCAAACTCAGTAATAGAGTTGTAATTGACTTAATCAGCATTAGTCTTCAGGAAATCCTGATGCTGTAATCCTGATGCAGAGAGAGGGACAAGGCAAATTTACCCAACACCAAGATTTGCTATGAAATGTCTAACACTCATGTGATCAGTTGGAGCATGTTTTACAGTTTCACAGAAATAAATTGGTACATCATAAACTGTATGGAATTATTATTATTATTATTATTATTATTATTATTATTATTATCATCATTATTATTATTATTATTATTATTATTATTATTATTATTATTATTATTATCATTATTATTATTACAGAAAGCTCACATAACAGAGACTTTAACATCTTGTAAGGTAAGACTCAAAAATTTTTAAGGATATTTAGATTCCTCGTTTTAAAAAGAAAAAAAAAAAACCCGTACCCTCATTCTTTTCATTTATGTGTCATTCTTTGCAACCTTCCACTCTTTTTTCTCCATAAAGTCTCTCTTCCTATCTTCCCAATGGGTTTTATGAAACTGCTATAGTACATAAAATATGGATTTTAGTACCATTTGGATAATATTTCCCTTCTCCTCCAATTATGGGACAGATATTTTCCCAAGACAATGTAAAATAACACAGATCTTCAGATGACAGCCTGGCAATAGCTCAAAATCTGGGAAGGGAAGACAGACTATCCTTTGGGGAAACTGATGAAAATGTCAAGGATATAGAAGGAAACAGATAACATCTCCATTGCTGAAACATGCTCACCGCCTGATAGGTTACATTTTTCTGTGGATAGAAATGATTGCATAGATGTTGCACATCATACAGAAAATGGATGTGCCCATTCTGGAATATCACTCTCACTGCTTTTAGAATACCGCGGAAGCTTTATCACAAACCCGTCCACGACTTTGACACCAGTGCTAAATATGCTGCTACAAAGCCCAAAATCAATAGGCTGGAAGGCGAACCAATCCTTCAAACCAACACTGGCTGTCATAGTCACTACTGTGTGACCACATCCTTGTAGCTACATCTGCCAATGATCCATGCAGAAAACTTCCTTGTCAGAAACACTGAGAAGTTCTGCCTGAATTCAGAGGCCAGAATAGAGTCAATTATTTGCCTTGCAACAACATATTTCAGGCTTTGAAACACGGAGAACTGAAAGTAGTGAATACGGCTGCCCTGAAAATCAAACACACCTTTACTTTTACAGAGCACTTGGAGGTCTCTTGATGAAAAGCACTGTGTAAATGTTAAATCCAATTACACCTAAATATTTGGGAAGCATTATACTACTAATACTATTTTTATTTTCCAGAAAGGTTGCAGAATCAAGGCTTTCATTATCTGTAACGACTTAAGATTCCAAGTTACTTTTGTTAAAGAGGGAATGATAGCTTTAGCGTCTGGGCTAAGATCCAAATGAGTAATTATATTCTGCAAGCCTACATTCCTCCTCAAGTTTTATATTAGATAAAGTTCTTTTCACTTAGCAATGTTTCTTTTTAGAGACTGACGTCTTCCAAGCCAGAGGCAGCTGCATTTCACTGATGGGTGAAATAATTCCCATGTAAACATAATTTGAATAAATCAAGTGCTTTGTGGTTTTCAAAATGTAATGTCCACTCCAATTCATGTTTTCCATTTGTTGTGTGCATGGAATAAAACCCTGTAATGCAAACAAAACAAAAATCCACCAAATCTTTGATTTCAGGGAACAGCCTAAGCACAGGCAGTGGGGAAATATGCTTTGGGCAATTCACATTTACTTTCAAGTGTTTCGTTCATAAACAGCTTTTAATGAAATGGCATTTAAATTGAGTATGATGCATGTAAAAATAAAACAGTTATTCACCTGCTGAAAATCCCATTAACAAAACTCCAAATAAGATGAACTGAAATTAATAAATTTGTGAACTTCCTTGAGATACATTTTAGAAGTCTCCAGCTCAGTAAATAATTAATTGGTATGAGTTTTTGCTTCTGTTCAGAAATATAAACTCAGCAGCATAGATTAAATGTGCTTTACTTGCTAATGATTCTCGATGCATCAATGTTGAGAGGTGGTAAGGCAGAAGAGCTGAAATGAATAAGTAAAAGGCAGTGGTGAAATTGTCAGGCTATCCTAAGGTGTTTGCAAATCAGATCTTGAACTTAAAATATATAGTTCCGTTCACAGTACAGTTCAGAGAGCTGCTGTTGGCAATCTGTGGAACATCACTCAGTACTATGTTGCTATGTCCGAAGTTTTATTTCATAGAATCATAGA
>VZTL01052920.1:0-21038 GCA_013400535.1 Scopus umbretta | reverse complement strand
TTTAAATTTAATTTACAGCAAACACCATCCAATCTGTTAGCACAAACGCAACCAGGTAATAATAAAATTACATGTAGGCATGCAGAGAACTTTAATTTGACACTGGATGAATCTAGCATATTTCAGACAACAACTGCCTGCAACTTTCAGCATAACCATCCTATTCAGTGACAAGCAAAACTGAATTTCTCCTTTCATTCAGACTATGCCTATTTTATAATCTAAAGAAATCTAGAAACCAGTAGCGGTTTTGGTAGTAAAAAAAAAATACCTTTGCCAGATTAGGTGCCAAAGAATAGCCACACTGTTGGCACCACTGAGTTAACTTTGAGCAGGATCTCTGCCAAACACTCCAGAATCTAATGCAGACAGAGCTCTGGGATATTAAGGTCATACTGCAAAAGCTGAATGAAGTGATCTTCTTGACAAGGCTGCACAGCCCCTGTCATACTGAGTATGAGAATGGCAGTCACAGATGCAACAGTCTTAATCCCTAACAAGTTTGTACCTTAAATTACCAGTACACAAATGAACTGTGCACAAGCTAATTGGAATACACCTACATAAACTACAATGACACTCAAGAACTGGAATGCAAGCCTACCTCAAAGATGACAAGTAGGAAACGCAGGTGTTTAAAAAACAGAAGAAAAGTTTGTAAATCTTAGAGGAAAAACACCCACACTTTCTGAGTCAAATTATGAAAAGCTGGAACACCTGAAATGGACTGAAATTCTATGCTACTTTTAACACAGGCTCACATACTTTAGTCCTTCTTTCTAACAGGCAAATACCCACTAAACGCTTCGTAAAATGTTTATATAACATGAAACCTAGGACATCTCTTTTTCCCAACCCACATTCCTCAGGCTCCACTCCAAATGTAGTTGCATCTTCTTGTCTTCAATGCTGCCTCACACCAGCCTCCTGCTGCCTCCAGTCCCTTACTACAACCCAGGCTGATGGCCTTGTTTCCTTCCACCAACGATCCTCTTCCCACCTTCCTGTCTCCTGCCTATTCAAGGGCCAATACAGATCTGGCTGGATCGTATGGGAGTGAGATAGTCCCCCAGCAATACAGAATAAGCTAACACTTCAAGGCATAGCCTCATTCCAGAAGGATGTAGGGAGAACTAAGTTTGGCCAGGACTGGCCTGTGCGTCTCACTCAAGGTGTTAAAGCACAGCGGAGCAAGGCAGTGTGCACTTCTACAATGCTCTTAAGACTCCAGCTCAGCAAGAAAAGAAGGCAGCTTTGGGTGGACCCCCAAGCTGCAGGCTACATGTTCCATGCCTTCCCAAATGAGAACTACTGATGAATAGCATAATAACATGCTGAGTCTTCAAGGAATTAAAAAAAATATCAAAGGGGCAGAGGCTGATGGCCAAAGAAGCCAAGGAGGAGATCATAACAGGCATTTTCAGAGTGGAGCAATTACAGAGCTTTCTGGAAATGAATCTGTACCTAATGAACACGCCACCGGAGAAAGAAGAAATAAGTCTCTATCTTTGGAGCCAGGCCTAACTTTCACATTTGGTGTGTTTCGAAACATTTAAGATACCGTACATGTCCCCAACTGTTACCAAGACAGCCCAAACAAAAACTTTTTTGCGTCCTTCTGAATACAAAGTGTTCCTCTATTCTCACTTTCCAAGAGATAATATACTGAATTCGAGGAACTAATGGAAAACTAAATCCAATAGGTTCAGAGAACAGTTGTTCAGCCTAAGCAGTCTTGAAAGCATAAAACAAATATTCTAGCAATGAAGTAACAGTAATTCAGAAAGAGGCACTTATTCAGTGCTGATTAGTAGTAAAGTTTACTGAAATTTACAGCACTGAGTGGCTATCTTCTTGTTTATTCTTGTATTAGGGGTACAATTCTACAATTAGGGGTATTGATTGTGCCCTGAACAGACTGTTCTCAGACCTGAACTGGACCGTGTTCAGGGATATTTTGGCATTAATTTGAGACTAGAGTTTGATGGAGTTTTCACTTGCAACACACACATAGATCATGGTAATGATAATTTCAGGCTTCTTTGCACAGAATTTTTGTCTCCTGAAGTAGCTGATGGTCAAAAGCTTCTAAATTAGCTTCATCTTTCATTTAATCTGTTCTTTTAAAGTCCACTGTCTTCTAGATGGGAGCAAGAAAGAACATTACAGAAGAAGAAAATACAGCAAGGAAAAAAAGATTTAGATCATTCGATTCTGTGGGGTTAGCTTGGAATTCCTGACTATTGCAATAGAGGCAGAAGTATCAGTAAGTGAAAAGAAAATTAAAGCAGTGCTACATTAATTTTTGAAAATTCTAACTTTTTGCACATTAATATGGATTGGGTTTTTTTTCAGAATTAAAAAGGAAAATTTAAAAACAGACATAGCTAATTTATAGAGGAACCTACCAACTTCAATTCGTGAGAGATAAATCACTATTCTAACAAAAAAACCCCTGATGCCCTGAATGTTTCACATGCACTAAAAGATTATTATAATTGATCCTATTTCCAGAAAAATAGATCTGAAATGCATGCTGAATTCTACTTTTGAAGTACCTGCTTCAAATGCAAGCCACACAGAGGCTAACTAAAAAATTACAGAAGTTCTGTAGCAGCTAGTTCAACAGCATTAAAACACACTCTAACACAGTATTAAGTGTCTAATCAGTTATAACCAGCAGTTCAGTCACACAGAAACAAGGCCAACCAGCTGTTCAGCCTTTCAAAGAAAATAAGAAATTCCTAATTTTTAAAATCCAATATACAAAGCTGAAACAAATTCTCTTAAAATTACGACAGAGACTAGAAGTTGTACATAAGGTTTAGTAAAAAAGGTTGTATCTTAAAGTTCTGCATATCAATCAGTGGGGAACAGTTACTAAGCCAGTAATCTTCCTCCAGATATTCAATCCAGAGCAGACTTCTCTGTCTGTGAGAGCAAGTAAGTTGAAGGATTTCGCAAACAGCAAAGGAAAATACAGGGAAAAGAAAAGGCAGTATCAACAATCAAGAAGAGAGTGCATGTAGGTTAATTGTTTCCCTTTCTCATTCACAAAGAAGGTTAAATGGAAAAAAAAAAATGTGCAATTTTTGTTCCTATTAAACACAGTTAATTCTATTAAGGACTGGAGCAGCTGCTTAAGGAGAGCAGCTTTGTTTGAAGCTCATAAGTACAGCTGTAAATACTGAAAATACTGTATAGGTAAGTAATCAAAACTATTTACATACTTTCCTATTTGAACATTAGAAAGTTAACAGTACAGAAAGACATGGACATACTGGAGTATGGGCCACAAAGTTCATGAAGGGACTGGAGTATCTCCTACACAAGGAAAGGCTGTGTTCAGTCCAGAAAAGAGAAGGCTCAGGGGGGATGTTCTCAGTATGCATAAATACCTTATGGGAGGGATAATGAAGAGGGAGCCAGATTCTTCTCAGTGGTGTCCAGTGACAGGACAAGAGGCAGTGGGCACAGATTGAAACACAGGAAAACAACTTTTTACTGTGACATTGGTCAAACAGTTGGTCAAACTGGAAAGAGTTGCACAGTGATGTTGTGGAGTCTCCATCTTTGGAGACATTAAAAACTCAACTGGAACCAGTCCTGGGCAACCTGCTCTAGGTGACACTCTTTGAGCAAGATGGTTGGACTAGAGGATGTCTAGAGGTTCCTGCTGATCTCATCCATTCTGCAATTCTGTGACACTGGTATTAAATAAAACATGAAGCTAATTTTAAACACAGAACTCTTCAGAGAAAGCACTGCTTAGAGTGACAAACAAAAATTTGGCGGCTTTTTTAAGGGCCTAGTCAGCTTTTAATACGGTAGTTTAAAAACCTCACTGGCAGGGCGTGGAGAAAAAGCACTACAGACCTGGAACCTTGTAAAAAAGGTATCTGAAAGTTTCATCTTGTCAATTACAACTGAGTAGCATCAACTACAGAAGTCTGTTCCACAAATTGAGGCAACATTCACCATAGTTAAACAGCAGCAGTCTAAGAAACTTGAGTGCATGTCTACCAGAGGAGCTTCTGAGAAGCTGCCCTAAGCTTTTTTGAGCCCTATTAGGATCCTGCAGAGATCACCAAAGTAGAATGCCTAATGGCATGCTTTTCTTTTCAGCTATCAAGTTGGTCTTGGAAGAAAAGACAACAGAAAAATTCTTGCTAGCTTTGCTTTGTTCACATGGATCCATTCAAAACCACAACAGCATTCAGATCACATCATCAACTAGTCTCAATCTGCCCCATATCTCATTTCCCAGAAACCTAATAGGTTTCATTCTGACAGGAATCAAATCATGAGGGAGAAGTTTACAGATACTCCCATGCAATATTTTAATACCTCTCCCACTGATAATCTTCACAGATAATGCGATCACAGCATTACTGTAAAAAGAACATCTACTCTAAAAAGAACAGCATTAAGGAATAACAATCCCAAAACTCGATTTGGGGTACTCTACTAATAGTCTTCTAATAGCTCAGACAGCAGATGACAGGTTAGTTTGGCATAATCTCTCTTTAGTACCCTTATGATAACTCTCATTCCATTTAATTCAATGTTTGCAATTATTCTTTCCTTTAATAATTGGAGTACTACTGAAGCCAGAGTAAGGACAGGTGTGCTTGAAAATTCCCACTCTCCTAATGTATTAGCTGGTCGAATAAAACATGCTGGCACAGGTTAGTCAAACAGGCTTGTTAAAACGCCTCACTAGTGGACTCATGATTTCAAATGACAATTCTCTCAATATGAGAGAACTGAAAGAGCAGTCCATCCACTCCAGTGCCTTAGGTACTTTGCTTCCAGTTTAATTGGAACAGTTTCTGTTGTTCTGATAATTATTTTGGTTAGTATTTTCTCCTGGATTCATCATCATCTGTGAAATCGATGTGCATCTGTACCTGACTGTTTGTTAGTAAGATCCAGACAGTGAATAACACAAGCAGAATCCCAAATCCCTAAATACTTGATTTACTAGCACAGGGTCAAAGGAAACACATAAAACGATATGTAAGGATTGAACCTATAATTCTGATCTGATTTACTAGAGTGGCTGGTAGACCCATGGCTGGGTCCAAGAAAGCTAAAAAGAAACAAATACAAACATGACTTTTCAGCACAGGGACACTAACATTGGCCAAAAAACATTCTGGTTGAACCAACCACCAGGACAAACCAATTGTTACCAGAGCCAGAAAGCACTGGCAAGGTGGCTCCACACTGCCTCTGAAGGATAAGAGCCAACAATGCAAAGGAGAGGCAGTGTTTGCAGTAAAAACTTATGTGGTAAACATTCAGTGACACAGAAGGGTGGTGATGCACAATTTCTGTATGATGTCAGCGCTGAGTTCGACGACGACCTGAGAATCTTGAAGCTGTGAATGGCATTTTAAACGCTGAGAACAAAGTGGCTTTGCAATGACTGTTAGCAAGCTTCCCGACAGGTTTCAAGGAGTACTGGAGCCAAAGAGACTCCCTTGTGTGTTGCCTTTCTTTGGTAACAACGGACTTACTTTCAGGCAGTATGCTAAATATTTCTGCTACCTGAATTTCAGATTGTAAAGAGCTACCTGAGAAGTCTGAATGACAACACCATAAAAAGGGTTTCTCAGACTGAAGAGTCTGAAGTTCTGAGAACTGCTGACTACCTTATTTTCAGATTACAACCAGGACGCTTGAGATTTTCTGATGTAATGAAAAAACATGTTCATAGGAAAGTGCTTCTGAGCAAGCCAGTAAGTACTCTGAAGTAACTAGGGGTTTCCCTGTATCATTTACACTGACGGCTTGACAACCAAGAGGGAGAATCCTGATCTAAGACTGCCTTTAAGTTTCCATACAGCTCCGTGCTTGTGACACTTCTTACGTAATATGGGACTCTTCTCAAAAATAGATGTGAAGAGGGAACTATTTTCTTGTCCTAGAAAGAACAGCCAGAAGTCTCAGTTTCCCATTGTGCTTCAGAAATTAAATCCCAGGCAGTTTGAAGGCAAAGCTCAATTTGGCATAATCAATAACCTGGGGAATTAAATTGTCTGTGGCAATGAGGACATCAGAGGCAAATTACCATCCTGTCATTCCGACACAACCAAAGGAAGGGATCTTGAGGAGTTAGCATATTTAATGAAACCTGCTGTGTCTAAAAAAAGTTCCCAACTAGCTATACTTAAGAGAAAGATTTGCTTAAATATTATTCTGGTCTATCAACTACTAGATAGACTGTAGATACTAAAAAAGCATACCACAGCAAGACACAGTAACACACCAGTGTTTCTATACAGTTCTCCCCCACACTAGAGCACAAGCAAATTTGCACAGGGCTAAAGAGACTCCTGTCAAGTTACAAATTCACTGGTAATTATGAGTAAAGTCTTCTGGAATTTTGTAGCTACAAACAGCAATTAAGAAAACACTTCTCTTCAAATTAAATAAAAATTGTAGAACTGATTTCCATTCAAAATTTCTTGATTATGATTTTCAGATTATCAGCAAAAACTGATGATACTGAGGGAATATTATCATTAAAATGCTGTAACTCACACAGGCTATAGTCACCACTTTCTAACAAACTAAACAAAAGAGGTACTTAAGTTCATAGAAATAAAAGTATTTTTTATTAAGAACACCCTATTTGTATTTTCATCTATTGCCAAAGTTATTTAAATTGCCTTAAGAATCATATTTTAATCAAAGCAATGGACAGCTGATGTTCTTCGAAACAGGCTTATTGATGCCTTAAGACGTAAAATATAAGCAGAAATAAGGAACCACGATTTCCGGACTGTCCAAGTGAAAAGTAATTTACTAATTTCACAAGTGAGTATTCTCTTTGTGCATAACAGGTGTAGCAATGAAGCCTTTGCAATCACATATAAAAGCATAAAGGGTCTGTTTTCCAGTGCTTTAATCTCCTCTGAAAAAAAA
This sequence comes from Scopus umbretta, assembly GCA_013400535.1. NCBI lineage: Eukaryota > Metazoa > Chordata > Aves > Pelecaniformes > Scopidae > Scopus > Scopus umbretta. Next base: position 14,105 of record VZTL01052920.1, on the reverse strand, counting down.
TAAATAAATCTGGAAGCAGTTGCAATGCATACATAGTTAGCAAAAAGCTGATGAAAAGGTTGGGATGTGAAGAGAATCCTTCTAATACATACACACAATTTTGGTCTGAACGCATATTAATAAAAAGGGTGAAAAAAAGAAACTTTCAGATTCCTCAAAATGTAAAAGCATTCTGACGTTCACTACTAAATTAATGAAGACATATGAAAAGGCGTAAAAGCTGGTTGTCTGTATGTTAACACAGATCAAACTAAGTAACAGACGAATTACATTTATGACAAAATAAGGCCTTTATCTCGTGGAAACTAATGTTTCTCTGAGTGTAATTCAGCCTATTAATTTTGTATTTTCTGAGAAGTAAAACTAATTTCAGGCATGAGGAGATAAGACATCATTCTAACAATTCAGTAGTCTGCTCATAAAGGGAAATAATATAAGGTGCTTCAAAGGGCCATCTAAAACTCTCAGTTACAAGAACTATACATCAGTACAGTAAGACTCCTTCTCACCCACAGTTACCTCTTTGTTAATTCCTGAAGCACAGAGATTAATAAATAATTGTGGATGCCTTTGTTATTCATATATCTAATCCTCTTCTGAGTCTCTTTAAGCTTTTGACCTCAATTATATCCTGAGGAAAGATCTTCATAGGGCATATATGCAGTGTAAAATTTTCAATGTTTCAGATTTAATTTATAAAATGTGTCTATGAGAAGAGCAATACTATGATCTTTTTACATTACATTACATGCTTGGTATGCCATTCATTATTCATAATAAAGTGCCATTGAAGGTGGCAATGCAATCACCGCCTTCATTTAACATCAGTAAAACTAACTCAGACTCCTTTATAAAACAATGGCAGCATCTAGAGCCAGTTACATCCAGGCTGGAGGCTGAAGGAAGGGGAACTAAGAGGGCAAAGAGGATTACACAACCTTCCCATAGTGGCGATACAAAGAACACGCACTACAAACCACAGGATCACAATTCCTTTATCACTCCTCCTTCTCCTTCTGAATTCTACTCGTCTCCAAGCTGAAAACAGTTTACCACCCAAAATAAAAGTGCAAAGATTTTGAGTTATGCAAGTAGAAAAATTATGCTGGATCTTGTTTGAGTACAGATGTAAGACCCAGCAGGATAAATAAAACAGAGCTAAATACAACAGAGATGAATACAGAGCTGTCTTACAGTTTCAAGCCAAGAAAACTTTTCTTACGCACTACTTTGTTTGAACACTCTTTGTAAGTAAAGAGCAGTCATATATTTTTGCTAAAGTCCATCACTGATTTCTCTTCATAAAAGGAACAAGTACACAGATATTTTGTTTTAGCTTATGTATTAGGAAATAAAACATTCTGAGGAATGCTTGCTATGGGCATATGCTAGCTGTTGGATTTTTTCTTTTTTGGTAAATTCATACTGTCCCTGTCCTTTGCAGGTTTTATGAACTCAAGCTTTAACTGACCCCTGAAGAAGCATTAGCAGCAGAGGAACTACTATTCTGATGACACTGCATTCAAATGGAAATATCCCATGAGAACAAACAATGTACTAAGCTGACTTTAGTAGTATGGACTGTGGGTGGTAGTCACCTGATGAACAAATGGAACTACTTAAAGGAGTCATTGGGATATATGGAAAAGAAGATCAGGAGGAACAACTGTTCCTTTGAGAAAGTCATTCCTCAGTCCTTGCAGAAAGACAGGAAATTGGGACCAGATGTAAACTGCGCAGAATAAGAAAACTACTTTGAGACCTCAGAACAACACTGACCGAACTCAGAAAACTCCACTGAATGCTCAGTGAACTACAAGGCTCTGCATAAAGAAAAGTTTCTTTAAATCTATGTATTTATACATTTGTCTTGTAGGTTAAGTACAAATAATTTATAAATACACTTACAAAACCACACTGTTTCTTTTCTACTTTCAAACTTTTTTTTAGCTGGAAAAAAAAGTAATGTGAGGGTTTTTTGGAACTCTAGGGTTGTGCAATAACTAGGAATGAATAAAGGCATCTCTTCCTGATTTTAGGACCTACTCAGCTCATCACATCTCAGTTAGGGATGTTAGATGAAGATCAGATCCTTAGGAAATCTGAGTTGCTGGAGCATGCCCAGAGAAGGGCAATGAAACTGCTGAAGGGTCTGGAGAACAAGTCTTATGAGGAGCGGCTGAGGGGACTGGGATTGTTTAGTCTGGAAAAGAGGAGGCTGAGGGGAGACCTTATAGCTCTCTACAACTTCCTGAAAGGAGGGTGCAGTGAGATGGGTGTTGATCTCTTCTCCTAAGTAACTAGCAACAGGATGAGAGGAAATGGCCTCAAGTTGTGCCAGGGGAGGTTTAGATTGGATATTAGGAAAAATTTCTTTCCTGAAAGAGCGGGGAGGCATTGGAACAGGCTGCCCAGGGAGGTGGTAGAGTCCCCATCCCTGGAGGTGTTCAAAAAACACGTAGATGTTGCCCTTCCGGACATGGTTTAGTAGGCATGGAGGTGTTGAGTTGACCGTTGGACTAGATGGTCTCAGATTCTATGAAATGTATTGGGTTTGCATGACAAGGTTTTGGGAGCAGGGTGGCTACAAGGGTGGCTTCTGTGAGAAGCTGATAGAAGCTTCCCCTATGTCCAACAGAGCCAAGGCCCGACGGCTCCAAGGCAGACCCCGCCACTGGCGAAGGCTGAGCCCATCAGCAATGGTGGTAGCACCTCTGGGATAACGTTGGAGGGTGGGGGGTGAAGAAACCTGCACAACTGCAGCCGAAGGGAGGAGTAAGAATATGCAAGATGAACAACTACACAGAAACCAAGGTCAGTGAAGAAAAAGGGGGAGGAGGTGCTCCAGTTGCCAGAGCAGAGATTCCCCTGCAGCCTGTGGTAAAGACCATGTTGAGGCAGGCTGTCCCCCTACAGCCCATGGAGCTCCATGGTGGAGCAGATATCCACCCTGCAGCCCGTGGAGCACCCCACACCAGAGAAGGTGGATGTGCCCAAAGGAGGCTGTGACCCTGTGGGAAGCCTGTACTGGAGCAGGTTCCCGGCAGGAGCTGTGGACCAATGGTGAGAGAGGAGCCCATGCTTGAGCTGGTTTGCTGGAAGGACTTGTGACCCTGTGGGGGGACCTATGCTGGAGCAGTCTGCTCCTGAAGGACTGCACCCCGTGGAAGGGACCCATGCTGGAGCAGTTTGTGAACAACTGTAGCCCGTGGGAAAGACTCACATTGGAGAAGTTCATGGAAGACTGTCTCCTGTGGGACGGACCCCACACTGGAGCAGGGGAAGAGTGTGAGGAGTCCACCCCCAAGGAGGAAGGAGCCGCAGAGACAACGTGGGATGAAGTGACCACAAACCCCATTCCCTGTCCCGCTTGGTGAGGGATGTGTAGCCTAACAATTTCCTTTGACTTGGATTAGATTTTAGAACAGTAAGATTTAATGAGTGGATCTACCAACAGCAACATGATATGAATACAGCAGGGAGAATTTAAGACGTGTATTAGGTACTAAACAGTGGAATGTGCACTGGAATGCAATTCAAAGCGATCACCAGAAGAGGAAAAGACACCAGGAAAGTGATTCTGTCTTAGGTACACTTGTTTGGTATAACAGCAGCAATGTTCATGTGGTAAAACTATTTTTAAGACAGACAAAAAAGCCCAAGTTTTGTTTTTACTTAGCTTACCATCTTGGAATATACTTCATACCTTCAAGAAAGGAATTATGCAGGTGAGTAATTAACTATTGATCTGATGATGGTTTAATACAAACTATCTAGCTCAATCAGCTGACTTTGCTATATTGCACTTTCAGAAGCTTCCTAATTCTTTTTCTTGTTATAGATTTTAAAAATATGTAAACTGCTCTCTTGCTCTGTAAAGAAATGCTGCTAACAACAGTATTTTAGCCATATTTTCCCAAAAATAAAACTATTAGAAGAATTAAAATATAGACAGGAAGTTTTTAATGTAGTTCCATAGCTAGAATATAGAAACTACAAAACTTCAATTTTAGGAAAAGGTGAAGTATAAAATAGCTATTCATCTAATAATCTTACTTTACAAAAGGGAAATGAAAGTGTGTGTTTTGTAACATGAAAGCTGTATGATTTTGAAACAAACCTTGTCCATTAGTTTACTTGCATGAAGACTCAGGCTATTAAAGAATATCTTCTTGCTCAACAAATGCATTTCTTCAATTGTTGTCAACAGTGTGGCTGCACTGTTTCCTACAATACCACTGAAAACAAAGTTAAGATTAATCAAAATAATCTGAAGGGGGGAACATGACAGGGTCAGATACTTTAAACAGTATTTCAAATACAATTTTTTTAACAATGAAAATTTACAACAAATAATCGCAGGGAACAGTTCTCCATATAAACTGAGAGATTCACTCATAAGATAAGTGTGAGAACAAACATTATCACCTATGTCATTAGGCAGATACTAAGTACAGGCTACCTAAAGCTTTCCACAAACTTTTTAGTAGAGTTCTAAAATTTAGATTTAGATGTTTTTTTTGTTATTCTGTATATTCTGTATATCTACTTTTGTTATAGAAAACAGATTACATAAACAAAAAGGGTTGATAACTTTATTCTGCCAAACTGTCCTTTAGGGGTAGTATCATCTCTCTTGTTTCTGCATTGCGATGTTAGGCGTCTCCAAAAATACAAAAATTCATGCCTCGCTATTCCAAGTGTCGAGTTATACTTAACATAAATACTGCATAAACTTTAAATGACACTACACGACTATACACTTCTCAGGGATACACCTTCTGTCTAAAGTAAAAGCGCTTCTAAGCTACAAAACTGGCAGTAAAAATTCATTGCATCTTAATAAACTAGTTTAAACTTGTAGCTTGATTTTCAGATTATTATTTTGTTGCATTTAATAGATAATTTCTCAAATTGGATTTTTCCTTTCATTAGTCAAGTGCACTTCCTCTATACAGAGGAAATTACTCAGCTAACAGAAGGGACTTAAATGGCTTTTAAACAATGTATCGTTAGCAAGACAGAAAGCAACATAAAACTGCCTATGGCCTTCCATTTTAACATCGCATTTTCAACTGTGCAAAGCTTTGTAACCACTGGGAAACACAACTCTGGAGACAGAAAAATGACAGCAAAAAATCTTTCAGCTGTTTTTGACAGTGAGATTAGGAATAAAATATGTTCTGTTCCAGATTATAAAAGAAAAAAAAAAAAAAAAACCAAACCAGTCTTACACATGCTCTACCGTAGACCTGTAGTGCCATCACAATTGAGGATTTCAAATACACTGGGAGATGCCCAAGAACCACTTATCCCAGTCTGCCCAACATCTAAATGTCTTTTCAGATAGAAAAGAAGCTCAAATATTAAAATTAGTGATTCTAATTCTCAGCAGGTCAGTCCAAGGCTGTGGAGAAAAAATTTCCTGCTATTGCTGTTTCTAACCAACAGGAACTACTGCAAATGCCACAATGTATAAAACCAGAGATTCTGGTTTTCCTCCAGTTTCTGTGTTCCTGGTAGCATCTGACAGGTTGCAAAAAGATTGGTGCACTTTCAACAACGAGATACAGAATGACAGAAGTATCTTCCCAATAGAACAATGCAAGTGCAAAATTAGAATAAATGGTATCAAAACATAGTTGTTTAAGGAAGAAAAAAAAATTGAAGTTCTAGAGATAATTTAATTCTAGCATTTTCTCAAAGGGGACTTGACTTTGTCATCTTAAATGATTTGTCTATTTTTTTTGTGTATTACTTGTATCTACACAGAACAATAAAGAAAGTTTCTGTGGCAAATTGATGCTACATTCCAAAGCAGATTCCATATGACTTGAGGAATGACAACAGATAAATGGCATCTCCTTGATATCATGCACGTTTCTCCTTGATTCTGTAGTACAGAGCAAAAACTAAGCCACAAAAATACTCTTTTTACTATATTAATCTTTATATATACAATAAAAAAAAAAAGACATCTTTAACATGCTTTGTAATTTTGCATACCTGATTGTATGGTGGTAGAACTTCAGAAGATTAGAAATCTTGTACAGTAAAACTGCTCCTGGCTCAGCAACAATCACCTGCTCAATTCTAACCTGCAGAATAAAGAAATACAAACATCCTTCAGGTCACACATTCCAAAAGCCAACCTCTACAATTTTATATGCAATATATGTCTGGTTTTTGAAAAATAAATTTAACCAGAAATATATTTAACAAGAGGATGTCCAGTTAACTATGACATTCTGCTTGAACTAAAGTGCTTCTTGGCTGCCAAGCCTCTGGGTAGAAAACAAGCAGGTATATGTATTCTTAAAAAAAAAAAAAAATGAAACAAAAAGAAAACCTATTTCCCCATAGATTTTTGTTGCAACTTGTTACTGAAAATTTAAAAATAATGAAATCATTTGATGGATTAATACCAGTACATACGGGAATTCTCCCCAGCACTGAATAGCAAGAACAGCTGCAAAGCTGCAAAATCCCTGAACTACAACAGTTGATCATTAGCATCATGCAGCAACTCAGAACATCCGAAGTATTAGGTATTTTACTCAAAAGACAAAATTTCACCTGAATTAATCTCTCCTTCACTTAAAGAAGAGATTATATACCAGCTATCAGTATGTAATTAGAAACATTTGTAACTAATGACCAGCTATGTTGACTGCTTATCTCCACCAAGAGATAACTGGCTACACAGACGGAACAGTGCTGACTTTCTTTAGACTTGGACAGTTGATGTCTTGTCTCCATGGTACACACAGTCTCAATCCACTCACAAAAGGCTGCCCCAGGGTCAATCTTTGGGCACTCATGAAGCAGTGACAGACAGTGAATTATCACTGCACTGTTCTCCCACGTGCCTGTGTCTGAAAGGGCTACATGCAGATCACCAGCCACCACCCGCTCTCCCAAGTGGCTCATCGGCTGTTCAACGGAGCACCGATGTGCGGCAGTGCCTTCTTGTCAGAGCCAGCTGCAGGGAGAGTTGACTAAGATTATGCTTCCTCAGCCCTCTCTCCCTTTGCATCTAAGTCGGGAGACCAAAACCAACGAATAATTGTTGATTCTTATTCCTAAAGCTCAATGCACGATGTTAATTTCAACACTCAGGTGAACTTTGCTCTTCGATGCATGTGTGTATACAGACGTATAGATAGAAATACCCATCTCCAGTGTTGCAGAAAAGGTCATTTGGGCACAGATACTGAGTACAGTCTAGGTGTACAGCAAAAGAGAATAAGAGAAGCAGGGAAAAAAGGGGAAAATCAAAATATTGACAAAAAAATAGCGGTAACTAAAAATAAAGAAAAGAATTAAGAAATAGAAAAAGACAGAATAGGCAGAAGGAGAGGAAAAAAATAACCCAGAAGATTTTTAGGGTTAGGAAACAAAAATAAGCATTAAAAAAAAAAACAAAGCAGGAAAAGAAACATTGCTGCTTCCCATACAGAAGTCTTCACTGTACAGAATAACCAACATTTGCAAGTGACTAAACCTACCCTGCTCAGGGAAGCCCTGGACTTAAAGCTCTTACCTTTCCTAGTCCTATGCATCCTGTAGTCAGTGAACCATAAAAGACCATCTGAAGTCTACATAAGGTATCAAAAAGGTTTTGCTGGTTTTGACCTCATCTTAAGTGCTATGGAAAAGGTGAGAAGCTTAATTTAAATGTTTTTTAGGGTCCTTCTACTTCCATCTGAAATGACAGGCCTGAGGCAAGATCTACCATTAGCGAGTACTCAAGATTCACTTGGATGCCTAAAACTCAGACCAACTATCAGTAAGAAATGTGGACAATTTATAGTGGATATAAGCATAATCATTCTTCAAAAGTAAGAAAACTGTATCATATTGTACATTCACAGGGAAAGCCATAAACCTGTAAGAAAATTCTACATAACTCCGTAACTATTTAAAAGTGCTTGTGGAAATTCTATGACTGGGCTTTTATCAGGCTATTTTATACTTCAGCAATAACTCAAATCAAAGTGACAGGTTTGCAACCATCAGCAGAAATCCACTAGAAAAGCAGTATACTGTGGTACCATATGACTACACCAAAGAGTGTTCTCCCAGAACCTAATGCAGTTATTTTTCTGATTGTGGACAATCTTCAGAAAGAACAATGTACTGTAAAAAAGACTCCTCCAAACTGAGTCTATTTTTGTTGTTCCGCTCAACACGAAGGCTTGCAATTATCTAACAGCATTGTATGAAGGCTTTCCTGCTTGGGGGGTTTGGTTTTTATTTTCGCCCTTTTTTTTTTTTTTTGGCTATGGAACATTTCCCCAGGGGAAACAATAAGAACTGCTTATTTTACATTAGGAAGTATAGACTGGCAGTGAACTAACTTAAGTTGCATTCTAATAAAATACAGAATACAATGGGAATTCTTTAATTGTTCTTTTAGGTTTTCTGCATTTGTATTAGCAGAGTAACCAACTACCAACAATATTTCAGGGGATATTTCTACAGATAACAGAAGTACGTAAATGTAAAGAGTTTGGCAATCAAAATGGAAGGTATTCTGTAGAAAACTGTACAAATCGTAAGTACTCAAATCAAGACCAAAACTCCCTCTGACTTACACAAAGGTTTGATTCCATCCCTAATTACTTTGTTGGAATACACAGAAATACTGACCTCAAGCATCAGCATTCGGTATTAACAGAACTAAAGCATGCAAGAAGAACACAGAAAGCTTGGAAAGTATCTTTCAAAAAAGCTGTGATAATGGTTTGTTTGTCTAATGTGACAGGTGTTTTTCAACAGGTCAAAAACTAAACGCTGTGAATGATGATCATAATTACACGGCAATGAGCACAAACTGAAACACAGAAGGTTCTGTCTAAACACCAGGAAACACTTTTTAACTGTGAGGGTGACTGAGCACTGGCACAAGTTGCCTAGACAGGAATCTCCATCCCTGTAGATACTCAAAAGCCATCTGGATACAGTCCTGGGCAACTGGCTGTAAGTGGCCCTGCTGGAATAGCAGGTTTGGACCAGATGACCTCGCCAGCCTGAACCATTCTGTATGATTCTGTGATATTCTAAAAGGCATTTTCTTGATTTTTACCTCTCTTCAGCCCTCCTCTCTTCCTTAATGGGAACTTAAGTATAGTATTCTGAACCTACCTAAGAGACTAAGTATTTGGCAACTGGACAGAGCATCCTAAAAGAAATTTATTGTAACAGTATTTAGTACACTAGATTTTACTTTAAAAACACTTGGATTTATACACTGCATGGAACTAGCATAGTCATGCAATTATTGGTATCAGCTTCATCACCTTGACTATTTTATTTTGTGCTTACGTGGAGAACATCCAATACATAAGGCAGCCATTCATTTGATGGATCACTATTAATGATTTCTACCAAATGGGTCCCCTAAACTGACTAATGCTCTATCTTGGGAAAAAAGACAACTGTGGATGGATGTGACAAAAATACAGCAAATCAGGGTAGCATAGAAATGAAAAGCAGGAAACAATTTTTCATGGTCCTTTTCAATACAAGAGTTGGAGTTATTAAACTAAACAAAACCAAAAGGAGCTGGCTTTTCACACAGCATACAGTTAAACTGTGCACTTCCCTCCTGCAGGGTATGTTGTGAATACCAACATTTTCTATCAACTTGACATATTTAAGGAAGAAAAATCTACTAAGGTCTAGTAATACAAAGACAGTAGCTATGGCTTACTAAGTCCTTAGTATGTCCACAAACAGGTGAGGAAATGATTCTGCAGAAGTATCATGACACAACTGCAGAGCCTGTACACTCTTCCCTAAGCATATGTTAATGGTCATCATGAAAAACAGAGTAGTAAATTCAACTGATTTTTCATTTGACCCACTACAGCCATTCCTATATTCTTATGCAAAAGCTAAATTTTTGTACATAAGCACTCCTGAACTTCAGGAAAAGGAGAAGTAAAATAAAATCGAGATACAGATTTATCACCCTAGTATCTCTTACTATACAACTATTTAAACCACGTATCTATGAACTATTGAATTTTTAATTTTGAAAGGGTTCAGGATTCTCAAAGTTGAGCATCTAACTCTTAACCAAGGCCAATGAAAATACATTGTAAAGATGGGGACAGAGGTTCTGGGAATATATGACAGAACAATTGTTATGTTTAGAATGCTAAGGAAAACAAAATACTTCACCTTCAGAGGCCTGCAGACACCTTCTGTGATGTGCCCAACTACTTCTTGAATATTTTCTTCCACACCTACAGTTAATGTAAACACATGCTAAGATTATGCAAATGTAATTCTCTTTTCTTCAAGACTGTAAAACAAACAAACAAATGTAGGAGCTACTCCTCCATAAAAAGCATTATGAACTGCATGTTCTCTTCTCCACAGGACTAGTTTACACCTCCACTGAACTCCAAATGCAGCCATTAAGAAATAGCTGCATGACAACACAGAGTCCTGGAGAGTCATTACCTTATCCTATACAATTGCTTCCTAGCACAACACAGCGTCTGCGGATTTGAGGGAGAAGGCGCAAGGGGAAGAATAAATGGTCTAGCAAGAAACTGTCACAGTAAGGCTCAATATCAGCACTTCATGAAACTAAACGAACAAAAAAGGCCAGTGAGATGCTCAAGGAGCAACAGTACATACCATTTTGAAAGGCCTGAACCGTAAATACACGTGTCTGTCAGTGTTCGCTACTGACATGCTCATGGCATTGTTACAAATTAAATCACATATGTACCTCCACACTGCCGTGTGCTGCAGCATTAGCAAATGCTTCCTCCCCAGCAGCAACTGAAACTCATCTTTCACGGAATTATATACAAAAGAGAATATTGCCCTATCTTATCATGGAACACAAATGAATTGTTGCATGGCAACCGGTACTGTCATAAATCAATCAAACTGAAAGCAACAGATCTTCAAGCTCTCACTTCAGTAACAACTCAGAATAGATTTATGGAGACAGCAATACTTTAATTCTAATTTAAAACTTGTCAACAGGAGTTCATCTTCAGATGGGACCCATGCAATGAACAGTAAACAAACCGACTGTGACATGTGATAGAAATCAGGTGACCTGAAGCTATATTTTGCAGATCTTGTTTCAGACTAAAAGAGATTACCTCAAGAGAGTAAAAAGTATAAAAGATCAGAGATCTGTGCCAACGTCTCTTTGCACCAAGATACGTGAAAAGCCACATAAGCAGAAACAACTAGTTTCAGTGTGGTGGCTGTAAGAATTTCAGCATACTAAATCGGTAAGGTAATAAAAATATGTTTATGTATTTGAGTATTGATATCAAGGAAGAAAGCAAGATTACAAACCACAAGATGTATGGTCTGTTATGTAATGGCTAGCTCCCAGATACATCCTAACGATTTATGCATTTTTTAGTAGGAACAGTCACACTTTTACTGTTCATCAATATAACAAGCACCTAGCACATATTTGCAATTGTGTATCTAGACCAGATTGACTTAACAACAAGTTCCTGGATACGAAAGTTTTAGCTGCAAAAATATACAAGTTCAAATACCAAAGGACACAGAATTACAATCTTGACATATTGCATGCTTGTGCCTTCGCATATACTTTCATGTCCCATTAGAATATTTTAGATTCAGCAAACAGTAAAAAGAAATTTTCCAGCACAACCGTTGCAACTATTAGTATGTCACAAAGACATAAAAGAATCACAGCATAAACAATTCTCAGAGACCTAAAATCACTTTTAGAAAACAGTTCATTACTGAAGATACGCTTCTGGCTGCCTGCTTCAGCATGTATCATTTTTCTCTGTGTATCCTTCTATAAGGGAGAGATCTTTCTTGGACTTCGTTTGGCTTCTGCTCTCCAGCCAGGTTCCTGTAACTCCATGAAAAATGGGTTTGTACTGCTTCTCTTAAACAGAATGCCTGCGATTTTCCCTTCCTTTCAAGTGCAAGATCTCTGTAAGACTGGAAGGTTTCTGTTAGCAGAGTACCTAAGCTCCAAAGAAGAGAACCAGGTGCTTTATGCTTGGCCAGTAAAATGCAAAATAGTTAAACGTTTTTGAAGGTGTTTTTTAGTGCTTAAAATGTTAATAGCATTTTTGGTCAGATTAATTTTAAACAGTTAACATTTGCAAGCTTAAAATTTTAAAACTTTTTAAAGGCTATTCTTGAATACTTGATTATGAGCTATATAGCTTGTTCTCTTTAAAGGTTTTTTTTTTTTTTTTCCCCAATTCCATCTTTTTTTTTTTTTTCCCCAATTCCATCTTCAAAAAGCTACTCCAGTTGAAATTCAAGTTAAAACATTTGACTGACCTATTATAGGGAAAGATCCACCTCACCTAACTTTAGGCCCCCAGTTAGGTGTCTTATCTATACTAGTTGCTTGGGCTCCCTCTATAGGGAAATGAAAAAACCCCAAACAGTTGTGGTTAAAGTCTCCAGAAATGCCTACGTTAGATCTAACTTTTTTTGTGAAGATTTGTCTTCGGAAGATGCAAATCTCTGTCATTATCTATAACTGCAAATAAACAAGATGTCACTTTTTAAATGGCTAAGTGAAATTAACTCAATCTCTGCTGTAGCCTGCGCAACTGGACACCTGAAGACTGTATAATATGGCTGAAATGCTCTAAATACATCTAATTATATGGTCATAGCATCTCATCCTGACTTCCTGCCAGAAGCCCAAGGGATTTAATAGTTCAGTAAAGCACTGTGCAAAGAGGTGGCAGAATTTCAGAAGAGAATGCAGGCCTGGGCAGCAGCAGTAGTACAATCAACAGCAGAAGCAGATATGGTAACCTCCTCCATGTGGCCAGCTTTTCCTGAAGGACTCTCCAATTACAGCAGAAGCACCAGATAGTCATCTACAAAGAACTGCCATGCCTTTTTGTCTACCATGCAACCATCGTGAGGCCTGCTTTCCTGTTCCCCTGAGATACTGTCAGGAAATAATATTAAATTCACTTCTGTAGTATGCTGTAACTGTAGTTAAAACCAACATTCCTTCGGTTTGATTTACAACAGTTCCTAAACAGCCTCCTTGCTCATATACTGTTAATTAGGAAAGCCAATTAATACTTCCAGCAGTAAGGAAAATGAGAATGCATATTACCTTTAAATTCCAAAGTGGAACTCAATTAAGACATGCAGCCTGATGAGCTCACCAGATACAGATCAAATGTCAGTTCTTACATGAAGCTTGTTACAACTAAGTATATGTGCTTAATTTATTAAATGTTTTTGGCTGAAGCTATGCAGGCAAATCATATGACAGCTTCTACAGGACAAAGGTCTTAAAAGTGTATGTCCAACGTACTTAAAAGAAAGCAAAGGGGCTGAAGAATAAACATGAGAATCTGTAGTTCTGTTAATGAAGAACTTTGATATTAAAAAGCTTCACGTGTCTATAAAAGGCCTACTTTGACCTCTGTAAACCTATAATGATGTGTTACATGACAGAAGAAAATTCCGTTTTACTTGTCGTATAAAAGGAAGAGAATCACAGGAAGAAGGAATTGTATTTAAAAAAATTACATATCCTCAACATATCAATAAGCAACCCTGTGGCAATGTTTTCAGAGATGTATTCATATATATTAGAGACAATTTCTGAACTCTCAACTAGTCTAAAACGTTCCTTTGTAAATTTAGTGTAAATCTATTAGAAGCACAGTAAAACGAGAAGAGTACATTTTGAAATACTCTTCTTCATTAAGGGATGTCTTCTGGCAAAATGCAACCACCAGCTATTCTGAAATTATTTCCAGGAAAATCTAAGCTCAGACTTTCCAAACTGGAAGCCCAGGCTATGAAATTAATCACACTTTCTGACTTATCACAGACTTACTTTCTATCACTTCCCAATTTATGTCTTAAAATCTAGTACTACCTTGAATAGTTACAAGCTTTAACATAGCTTCTAGGTGTTCTTTTTCAGAAGCTGTAGCTTGATGCAACCAGGCCAGCATGTCTCCTACATACCTAAATAAAGACAGAAATTACTGTGTAAATTAGCAGTTTATGGTGTCAGGGATTCAAAGTGCCAACAGGCAAAAGAAGGATTATTTCATAGACGTTCTTGCCGATACTGTACCTCA
>VZTL01052919.1:0-30940 GCA_013400535.1 Scopus umbretta | reverse complement strand
TAATTAAATAAAACTTTGTTTAATAGACTATAGGCACATTAACTGAGTCATTTCAATGGCTGTGGTAGCTCTGATGCTGTATGCTCCCAGCTGGCAGTCACAGGCATAATTAGAAAATCATGATGATGGGAATGTGCTGGGGGAAGGTCACATCCTATCGATGGTTGTACACATTTCTGACTCAGAGCTAAGAGCTTCAGCGCTATTGCAAAAAGGACAAAGTGAACACATCTGCAAATACCTTCACCCCAGGCTGCAGGTATTTCTTAGCAAGCCAACACAGCGGCCTCACCGGGGAAAGTGGTACAATTATGTATCTGCTAGAGAATAAGCACAAATGCAGAGAAAGGAAGAGGATATTTTCAGTTTGAGTTCTCATTTAAGTGACTAATTATTTTTTTTTTCCCCATTCTTGAAAGAACTTGTATTTAATTTATTAAACAAACCAGCCCTGGGCTGAGTAACTCCCTGCACCTGGACAGGCTGCAGCCAGCTGATAAGGAAGCAGACAAAGACCCAAGGAGTGCCAGCAGACAACACGCTGCCACAAACACAGGGACAGGCCAAGAGCCGGGCTTGTTCACCTGGAAAGGGGAAAGCGAAGGGGCTTCCTACTGCTTTTTACAACTACAAAGCAGGAGGATAGAGAGAAGCTGGAGCCAGACTTTCTGCTGGTCTTTGGAGGTGACCTTCAGCTTGTTGCTAAAGCTTGGAGGTGCACAGGGACAGGACATGTAGTGATGGACCAAGCTGGGACAAGCAAAATTCAAATTAGATATTAGCAAAAAAAATTGTCATCATGACGGTGGTCAAACACTGGACCCAGAAAGGCTGTGGGATGTCCATTCTTAAGGATATTCAGCACATGGCTGGGTGAAGGCCTGAGCAACCTGATTTATTGGCCCTGCTGGAGGGTACTGAACCAGGGACCTCCAGGGTCCTTTCCCACCAATATCCACCTCCAATCCTATGAAACAGTTTCACATAACCCACTGCTATGTACTTTCCCCTCTCCGTGTCAACATGGCCTAAGGGATACACTGCAGTGATGCTATCACTGAGGATGTACAGGGCAAGTGGTGAGCTTGGTGAGCATCCCCCTATGCTGGCCACTCAGGCAGAGGACAGGACCATGTGGCTGGATGGAGGGGACATGGGATGGGGAGCTAGGCTGCCTTCCCTCAAAATATTTCCAACTGAGCAGCAGAGAGAAAACACTCCTTCTGGCTGGCTTTGAGTCACAGGACGTGTGAGGATTACTTGGCGACCTGGCAGGCACAGGCTTCCCAGACAATTATTTTCACATCCATGGTGTCTATTTAAGTGACGCACTGAAATCTATTTAACTGTTCATGGTTCAGGCAACAGGAAGCTGAAATACCACATCACCAGCACTATGGCCAGAGTCACCCTGGTGATCACAGCAGTGCTAAGGGGCAATGTTGTTTAAGAGGTCATGATGTTTAATAGGCCAGGCCAGGCTCCCCACATCCCACAGCTGACTCAGGACCTCTGCTCCGTTCCTGCTGGCACTGAGCATAGCAAGGGAGCAGGGATGCTCCCATGGCCACCAGTACTTGTGGCGCTGTGTCCCCAGTCTCTGCTGGGAGCAGGAAGGAGGCTTTGGTAGAGGTCGAGCCTTACGGCCCCAAGAAAGCACCAGGGCTCGCTGTGACCTGCCCTGGAGGGGAGCCCAGGCAGCACAGGGGAGGCAGGAGTGCAGGCAGGGGTGCAGGCAGCAGTGGGAGCTCTTTCTCCTCCCTCTGCCAACGGCAAATGGGGCACCAGTTGCCAGAGGGCAAACACCCAGCCCAGGCTGGTAACACCACTCAGCTCCAGCACAGCCTCAGCTGCTTGGGAAAGAAGAAAAAACAATTCCCTTGTGCTCTTCTTCCCGGCAGCTCACTGAGATCCCAAAAGCATCCTCCATGCAACAGGGAAGGGGACAAACACAAGGAACCAGCACTCAAAGCTGCCACACAGGATGCTCCTGAGGGCAGGGGGGGACTCCTGCCTGCAGCCAACACTCTGCATTGACGTTCACCACTATCAATAAAAGAGGAGGGAAAAAGCCTCCAAACTGCCCAGCAGTGAGCAGGAGGGCAGGAGCAGACAGGCATGCAGGCAGGCACCACACCTCCACCTTTCATGGTTAACTGCAGGCAACGTCTGAACATCACCATGATGGTGACTTTGCACACACGATACCATTCTCAGCTGTGGAAGCTTCCTCACTCACTCACTATTTGGTTTAATAAACCTTCGCCTCTTGCAACCTGCAATTCTTTACTGACAACAACCAATCAACGTAATCAAGAAAAGTACAAACTAATTCATAACTGAGTTACCTGACAAAGCTGGGAAGAAAGATCTTTTTGGCAAAGAGTTAGCTCTTTCAATAAAAAATTAAAGAAGATCCTGACCACAGTTCCTCCAGGGAAATTTTAAAAAATAAACCTTTCTTGCCTTAAACTTATTCTTCTGTCTCTCGCAGGTTACCACTGATGTTTCTATTTATCTTGGCACTTACATTTTGTAAATGTAGGGTATTTTTTAAAGGCAAATGCAAAGAGGAAGCAAAGATCTGGCAGCCCCACAAGCTATCTGCTCTCTGGGAGAAAACTAGAAGTAATCCTTCCTAGGGATCTATGGAGTTGGTTGAAACATCTTCCATAGTGTTTCATAATAAAAATTAAACCTGTTTTCAAAACCACCAGGGAGGAGATTGGCTAGAAAGGCTGTTCCAGCCCCAATCTGGGAACTACTGACCAGTCAGACTCACCCCCATGCCCACTAAGACCATGGAGCACATCCTCCTGGAAGACATGTTGAAACATATGGATGACAGGGAGGTGATGAGACACAGCCAACACGGCTTCACCATGAGCAAATCATGCCTGACTAAGCTGGTGGTCTTTGATGGAGTGTCTGCATCAGTGGACAAGGGAAGAGCTACAGATGTCATCTACCTGGATTTCCGTAAGGCCTTTCATACAGTCCCCCACAACTTTTTCACCTCTTACTTGGAGAGATATAGACTCGATGGATGGACTATACACGGATAAGGAATTGGCTGGATGGCCACATCCAAATTATTGCAGTCAATGGCTCAATGTGCAAATGGAAACCAGTAACTAGTGGTGTCCCTCAAGGGTCTGTACTGGGACCAATACTATTTCATATCTTCATCAATGCCAGTGGGATCGAGTGCACCCTCAACAAGTTTGCAGATGACACCAAGCTGAGTAGTGCAGTTGATATGCTGGAGGGAAGGGGTGGCATCCAGAGGGACCTGGACAGGCTGGAGGAGTGGGTCCATGAGAACCTTATGAAGTTCAACCAGGCCAAGTGCAAGGTCCTGCATTTGGGTCAGGGCAACCCCCAGTACCAGCACAGACTGGGGGATAGATGGATGGAGAGCAGCCCTGTGAAGAAAGACTTTCCAGCTGAAGTTCCATTTGCCAAAAGAGATCTGGGACACCAGTAACCTCTGTCAGTCAGAACCTTCAGTTCCCTAAGGCTGATGTTTCTTCTTGGAAATGGAGCTCATTGTCTGACATTGCAACTTATTTATTCAAGCTAAGTAAAAGAAGAAGAAAAAAAATAGATGCTCGGTTTGCAAGATGCTGACTCAACCCTTACCTAATTTTCTAGAGTTTTTTCCACTCTGACCAATACAACCATTTGCAGCAGGTATGACACAATAGGGGTGGGCAGGAAAATGCTGCGTGACCACCATTCCGAGCAGAGCCGGGATTGTCCCCTTCATACAGAAGCAACACAAGGAGCTCCATCCACTTGCCAAGCTACAGAAATAGGATGTGGCAGCACCATCCATCTGCCTTCACCAGAAGCAGTACCATCATGAGGGGCCAGAAGGCCTGGGATTTTTAACTTCCAGCATGCCAGGAGGGACGAATCCTACTTGTGATGCAGCAAGGAGAGATGCTGCTGGGTTTTGATGTCAATGCAAAATGTCACAACGCTTCTACACAGAGAAGAACAGAGATGATGCATGGAAGGGTCTAAAAAGCTCTTATGGATCCCCTGGGACTAAAGGCACTCCCCGAAATGCCTTGTCTGTACCATCCAGCTGTGTTCGGAGGTGATCTGCAACTGACTAAAATTGTAGCTTTTGACTTTTTAAGTCACTAAAAAGGAAGCAGGTGAGATGTTTAACTGATGTTTCTATTACATATTTTTAGGTAATTAAAAGCTGGTTATTGGTAACATCAGTGGGACTGCGCTTATAAAATACCCTTTTATATTAGCGGTGATGGAACCTGTTTCACACATCCTGGAAACCCAGAGTGCTCCTCACAGGCTGCCAGTCCAGCCAGGAAAAGGTGCTGAGCTGCAGTCACCAAGAAGCATGGAAACATTCATCCAAGTTCATTGGCTGGACAAGGAAGCTGGGGGTTTTGCACCAACAACTGGTTTTGCAACGGTGGAGACAGCCTCACACCTGGGAGCCTGGCATGAAAAGCCCTTTTACAGCCTGTCACTGAGCTGGCTGACAGCTGAGCTATCCCTTCGGGTGTTCTCATCCTGCGGCCGTCCTCATCTGACTGCTCTTGCTGCTCCGGGCTGGCCTCGGAGATAGAAATCCACCCTGGGATGCAAATCTCAGGATGAAGGGAGAGACATACTATGCATTAACTACTTCTCCTGCAGCCACGCTTGTTGGTTGTGTATAATCCAGCAGCACAAATGATGAGATCAAAGTTTGCTTGCAACACAGCATTTTGGTTTGGTGATGAACCTGTGCAAAAGACAGAGACAAGAGACAGCACAGCACACTGCCTCGTAACAGTTCCCCTTTTTGGGGAGAAAATGTTGGGATTCCTTTTTTTTTTCCCAATTACTCACACTGAAACAACAGTTTTCAGCCAGTGATGAAGAGCTAGGGGTGAAGGGGAGCCGTGCAAATGCCATAACCCTGCCTGGACATTCATGTGAGCTCAAATCCAACTCATGCAACAACACGGCTCCCAAGATCCGCTACCCGTCCTGCCTGCAGCGGGCTCATGGAGCCACCTGCCATCACAGCCATGGAACAAACGGCTTGCATTCAGCAGCAAACTTAGTGGGACCTGCAGCATGCCCCAGCATTCCCAGCCCACCACATCCCATGGTACTCCATCTTACAGCTCCACCCGAGCTGCTGTTCAGAAAGGAGGAGGTTGCTGAGCTGAGAGGAAACAGCAAGTATCAATAGCTCAAAGCAGGGGGAGTTTAGGGGATCTTTTAATTAATTTTTAAGCAATAATTACGTACCCTGAGTCACAATGCAAATTGAAGAGCATAGTTCTGTTTGCATAGCAATGAGGTCCTGCTAAAACATGACTCAAAGCAGGTAACAGGCCCAATGAAAGCACAGTAGCTTTGCACAGGACCGATCTGGTGGGCGCTGTGCGGGCAAGGGCAGGCAGCTGCAGCCAGTAGCCCCAGGGACTCATCCCGGCCCATGACAGAGCTGCCTCCATGAGAGGCACCCAATTAAGACAGCAAAATGTATGTGAATATATGGCTTTGGATGGCTGCTGCCACGGGCTGCAAATGTGCCCATCCGGCAAGCCCAAGTTTGTCAGAGATCTCCAGCCCTGGCTGTTTTACAGCATTGCCTGCAAGGTCTTGGGGCACCCGGGAGCAACTAGCTGGCTGAGGAGCAAACTGCTCCTTCCCTTTCCATGGCCTACTCTCGTTTTCTTCAGAGCACTCCATCCTCCCTGTGGCTCTCCTCTGAGCCTCTCCATCCACCCCATTTGCTCCAGAGTGGCACTAAACAACATCATGAGCTGCACTGCACAGGCGCCCTGCCCCTTTGCCACCCGCTCCCATCCCATTCAGGGCACACACAAACCCCCAGGAAGCTCCAGGATGGGTGCAGGGCACAGTGGGACAGCAGTGCCGGGGCTCATTGGGAGCAAAGCTAACCCAGCCCTCTCACAGGCACTAAGGGGGCAGAGGTACCAAGTAAAGCTGCTCAGATCTATTTTTACAACACCAAAATGCATTCATTGTCTTACCCTCCTTTAATTCTCTCGATTGAATTCCACTTCAAATACTCCATTATTTTGCCCAGAAGCAAGGTCAGGTTAATCAGTCAATAATTACCCAGCATCATTCCCTCTCTGTTTCGTTAAAAAATTGACACTGCGCTACCTCCTGAGCTCCTGATGCCCATCAGGTATGCAGAGACTTATTGGAAATCAACATTAATGGCAGAGGCACCATCTTACTCAGCTCGTGGAAAACTTCCCGATCGATAACTTCAGGTAGACTGGATCCAGCAGGGTCTATTTTTGGTACCAACTGTTTAGCAACAACCTGAATTGCTGCTGGAACTTAAGAATTTAATCATCATAAGAAACATCATGTGTTTTGTCAAACACTCAAAAAAAGCGTTTCCCATATGTTTCTGTCCTTTCTGCATTATTCTCCCATGTTCGTTTATTAATGCACCAAAATGGCTGAGAGATTTCTGCTCCTCTTTAGGACGTCACAAAAAATTCAGACCGTCCTTCGGGCTGCTGCTTCCTGGGTTTTCTGACTCCCTGCAACTCCTAGCTCCAGTTTCTGTGCCATGGGGAAAGAGTGGGAAAATATTCTCCTCCTCACCACCATGTATGGGAAAATGGAGATGAATGTAAATCAATGGCAAGTAAAAATCCAAAAGTAGGAGTTACAGAAAAGTGGTAAAAAACGCAAAAGGATGCAGTGAGAATATAGTGCTTTAAATTTACTCTGTGCACACATGATATAAAGAAGCAAATCGTGATCATCTGCACCAAAGCTTCTTGCTTTTCATCTTGTCCTTGGGTCCCCTTTATCTGCTGAGACAAAAAGAGAATCGCGGCTCATTGGCACGAGTACAGCCTGTCATTTGCATGACAGGAAGATTTGCTTCTCATTTCTACCAACCTCAAGGCTATTGTGGTGACATCCGGCCAGCCCCGGCACTGAGACCTGAACATCAGCAGTGCTGCTGCACAGGGGCTCCTTCCCCCCAGGCAGTGACGAGGATATTTCACAGTCCAGTGATGCAAATCTTTCTTCTAGGTCTGAGTAACACAAACTAGGCTGAATTTGGGATCACAAATGAGCAATTGCAATTCTCTGGTTTATTAACTGGTCTTGTAACAGAGATGCCTGGGGCAATTAAAGAATTCACTTTTGTCCCATGCTTTAATCATACAATCATGGACTCACAGAATGGTTTGGATTGGATAGGATCTTCAAAGATGATCCAGTCCAACCCCCCGCCAGGAACAGGGACATCTTCCACTGGATCAGGTTGCTCAAAGCCCCATTCAACCTGACCTTGAACTCTTCCAGGGATAGGGCATCCACAGCTTCTCCGGGCAACCTGTGCCAGTGTCTCACCACCCTCATGGTACAACATTTCTTCTCTATGTCCAACCTAAATCTACCCTCTTTCAGTTTAAAACCACTGCCTCTTGTCCTGTCACTGCAGGCCCTGGTCAAAAGTCTTTCTCCATCTTTCTTGTAACTCGCCTTTATATATTGAACAGCTGCAGCAAGATCTCCCTGGAGCTGTCTCTTCTCCAGGCCACACAACCCCAGCTGTCTCAACCTTTCTCCGTAGCAGATGTGTTCCAGCCCTCGGACCATTTTGGTGGCCTCCTCTGGAGCCGCTGTGCCAGGTCCATGTCTGTCTTGTGCTGGACACCCCAGAACTGGACAGAGTGCTCCAGATGGGTTTCAGGAGAGCAGAGCAGAGCGGGAGCATCCCCTCCTTCAACCTACTGGCCACGCTGCTAGTGATGCAGCCCAGCAGACACCTGGCTTTCTGGGCTGCAAACGCACATTGCCACCTCATGTCCCATTTGTCACCCACCCACCCAGTCTTTCTCCACAGGGCTGCTCTCCATCCATCCATCCATCCATCCATCCATCCATCCACCCATCCATCCCTCCCTCCCTCCTTCCTTCCCTCCCTCCCCCAGTCTTGTGCTGGTACTGGGGATTGCCCTGACTCAGGTGCAGGACCTTGCACTTGGCCTGCTTGAACTTCATGAGGTTCACATTCCCTTTTAACTTTATTCCAAGCAGCCTAGCTGTATACTAAAGCACTTTCACCCATCCTTCCCTTTTTATCCTCACCTCCTTCGGGAGGTCAGCTCTGAGTCACACCCAAGCAAGCTGCCTCCTGTGATGAGTGGTGACCCAGTCATGCTCTCCACCCTCAGCACCCCAGCCCAAGTTGTTTTCTCCCTGGGCCAGGAATAACATTCGTTTACCTTACCCTCTTATAGAAGGCTGAATTGCAATGCCAGCTGAATCAGTCTGTGTTAAAAAAAAATAAAAAATTCAAAGACAAAATAGTTTTGGACCTCTCCAAACTCCAGAGCCTAGAGCAGGAGGCAGAGCTCTGGAGGGCCACCAGCCATCCCAGGCCACATCAGACTCTACTCTGCAGGACAGCATGACCATATATGTCACAAACCTACATCAGGACCTGCATCAGACATGTCCCCTGGCCTGTCTGGTGGAACAGTCCCCTTGGACAGGGGCAGAAACAGCTAGGCTGGGAGAAGAGGGCTCCCATAGGGAAGGTCCCACAGGTCCACCAACACAGTCCACTTCCGCATGACCCACCATGGGCCTAGCAGTTATTTGACCCAGGACACACTATGGCTCTTCCTACAAGCAGATGTATGCCAAATGCCATATTTAAATTGTTCAGGATGAGACAGCAAGTTCAAGCTAAAGAGTCTGCACCAACAAGGGGCCCTGGCCACTGAGCAAACCAAAGGATGGTGGAGAAACAGGGCCTGATCGAGGAACTGGGTCCTCAGGGGGAGGGAAGTCCTTCACCCATGCACAAGGTGATGCAAGTCACATATGGTGACCCCATTTAGACAAAGAGAATCAGGGTTTCATGAAGAAAGGCAGCCAGGGAACTGTGGGAAGGTTATTTTTAGAGTTGCACGTTTCCATGATAAAGAACAAGTATTACCTCCAGCTGGAAAGAAAACTTTTTCTAGCCCTGGTGGAAGAAAAATGACCCAAAGAAGTCCTACCACCCAGAGTGTCAGCTGCAAGAGAGTGCTCTTCAAGACACTGCTATTTGGTACCCAAAGCAGCATGTGCAAAATAAAGCTCCAGAAAACACCCACTGAAGAGTTCAGACATCTCTGCTGCCCAATCTAGCATTTTTTCTTAAAAAAAAAAAAGGCCTGGTTTACATTTTTAAATGTGGACTGAAGTGCAGGGAACTGTGTGACTGTATACTCAGCTCCTGCTTGGATTTTGGCTAACACACTGGGAGCAGCACCATTTGATCCAAGCAAGGACAACACGTAGGCAGGACATGGTGGCCAGAAAGGGCTAAAGGTCATTCTGCAGCCGATGTCACCTGCAGCTGGCTCTCTCCTGGAGCCATCATTCTTGATTATTGGTTGTCTGGTGGTTTCTTCAGTATCCAGTAACTCATGGAAATGGTACAGACCAAACTTCCAAGCTGGAAGGTATAACCACATCAGCTTACCCAAAAAGGTTTTTTAAGTGGCTCCATCAGCAGCTGGACTGTTGAGGCTTTCGTGCTTCCCAGTGTGATAGAGAGGATGCCTGCACCATGACGGAAGAGGAAGGATGAGCACTCTCACCCTCTGCTAGGTAACTGTTTTTCTCATAGATGCATGAGTTACAAGTTGCAAGTTATGAGTTGCAAGTCATGAACTTTTGAGTTAGAAGCCTCACGAATTAAGTGATGGATTAGTGAATTCACATGTTAGACTAGTCTGTGCAAAGGGTATTGAGCCCTCGTTTCTCTTGTTTGTTTTCTTTCCTAATGAGCTCATAAAATAAAGTTTAATTTACAGAGCATGTGGTCCTGTAAATTTGAGAGATCCAAATGGACCATGACAAACTGTGTTGCTTGTGGCCCATTCCAGGCTGGTTGTTCTGCTGCTGTGCATCCCAGTCCCCTTCACTGCTGACTCTCCCCATTTTCCCCACCCTAGGCCCTGCGCAGGGGCAGCAGCCATCTGATAGCTCAACCTCCCAACCTTGGCTGGAGTTCCACAAGAAGGTTTGCTAGGGCAACACGCTGTCCAGGACAAGCAGTCATTGCAACCTGCAGCTTTGTCGGGTGTCAGAGAAGATGACTTTGGGCACAGGGAGGCCAGGAACGTCCCTAAGAGCCACTAGCTGCACAGCAGCATGCTGCATCTCAGTAAATAGCAACCCACAAGCAATAATTGTACTGCATTTAACCAACAAAGGGAAATGGGCTTTGGTCATCGGGAGGCTTTAGCAGCAGCCCAGGTCACAGAGTGTTGCTAAAGAGGCAGCAGGAAAGGGATGGAAAATATGAAAAAGGGAAAAAAATCCATCTCACAGGGCTGGGCACTCGCTCAAGTATCTTTTTCATAGTCATGGACTCACAGGATGGTTTGGTTTGGGTTGGAAGGGACATTCAAAGACCATCCAGTCCAACCCCCTTGCCAGAGGCAGGGACATCTTCCACTGGATCAAGTTGCTCAAAGCCCCATCCAACCTGACCTTGAACTCTTCCAGGGATGGGGCATCCACAGCTTCTCTAGGCAACCTGTGCCAGTGACCCACTACCCTCATCATAAAACACTTCTTCCTTATGTCCAACCTAAACCTTTTTGCTAGGCCACTGGCTGAAGACCCTCCAGGGCAAAGCAACTCTCCCCAACTTAGGGAACAGGCTTCAATCACTGAGGCTGGCGTCACCCAGGCCCTCAGGTAAGCAGATGACCGCAGTGGCAAGGCAAGGTTTGGTCCATCCATCCTCTCCTGCATCCATGTCTCCAAACATAAAAGCAAGCCAGCTCCATGTCTTCATATGAGATGCACGTGCTGGGACTGAGCCCTCCTCCATGATCCCTGTCACAAGGCTGCCTCGCTGCCTCGCTCTTTTGTTTGTTTGTTAATTTACAGACATCAGAAACAAATTGTTCCTGATCAGGAACTTTCCCCCATCTGTCTCAGGAGCATGGGAATGCACCCACCGCGGGCTGGAGACCTCTCTCCTGATGCAGGGCAAGCACATCAGCAGCCTCTGACCAGTCTTCTGCCACCATCGCCCAGCTCTTCCCAGCATCTTCGCATTGACCAGCCCCTGTGTCTTTCAAGGTGCTGCTTCTTGAGAGCTCTTCCCAGCCTCCCCCCACCCTTGCTGCCTGAGCTGGCAGGGGTCTGGCAGCTGGCGGCCTCGGGCAGCAATGGGAGCTGTGTGCTGTGGCAGGCAGCGCTGATATGCTCCACAGCACGCTCGCTCCAGCCTCCCACTAGTCCCCAGTGCGCCATCAGCCACTGGCGTCACCAGTGTGTCACCAGCCACCTTTTCCACAGCACTCATTGATTCATTGGAGGTGAAATCTCCCCTCTGATGGAGGAGAGAACAAGGAATCCCAAAAGCAAGGGGACCATCATGACCAGCAAACCTTGCTTGTTCCCTGCTTCACCACTCCAAACTTCCAGCACTGTCTTTGCTCAGGGCCCCTCAGAGAAGGGCAGGTTACCTCTGACTGCTCAAAATAAAAACAGAGAAATGGAGAATGGTGGTAGGAAGAGAGGATAACCAACTTGTCTTTAACAAGTTTCCTGGTTCCAGCTGGGATGGAGTTAATTATCTTCCTAGTAACTGCTACAGTGCTGTGTTTTGGATTTAGTATGAGAATAATGTTGATAACACACTGATGTTTTTAGTTGTTGCTAAGCAGTGCTTACACTAGTCAAGGACTTTTCAGCTTCCCATGCTCTGCCAGGTCCACAAGAAGCTGGGAGGGAGCACGGGCAGGACAGCTGACCCAAACTGGCCAAAGGGCTATTCCATACCATATGGCGCCATGCTCAGTATATAAACTGGAAGGAGTTGGGCAAGGGGCAGCGATCACTTCTCAGGGACAAGCTGGGCATTGGTTAGCGGGTGGTGAGCAATTGCATTGTGCATCACTTATTTTGTATATCCTTTTATCATCATCATCATCGTTATTATTATTATTATTATTATTACTATTATTACGTTCTCTTCCTCTGTTGTCCTATTAAACTGCCTTTATCTCAACCCATGGGGTTTTTTCCAATTCTTTCCCCCATCTCACTACAGGGGGGGAGGGTGAGTGAGCGGCTGTGTGGTGCTTGGTTGCCGACTGGGGTTAAACCACAACAACAGGAACGATGAAACAACACAGCTTGAACAACAGAAAATAACAGACACCCTACAAAATTACTGCAAAACAATGCAAGGATGTATTCAGGCTATACAGAAAGGAAGGGGAAAATCGAACGGATGCAGGTCTGGGATTGCAGAGACCAACCACCAAGTACTCATTTGCTCTCCTCAGCTCTTGCATTTTTGTATACTGTCTCATGATGGCCCCCACGCTTTCTCCTCAACACCGACTGACCTGTTCCCTCCTGGGCCCACATCTCTGTAGCCTCCTTCAAAGCCCTCCACCCCCCTGCTACATTGAACTCATCTTGCTCCCACCATCTGTCTCCCTTAATTACAGCTTCCCTAGCCTGTGCCCTCTCCACGTGCTGGAATTCACCCTCCCCTACTACTTCACTCTCCAGATGTCTTTCTTCACCAGGATTTACCTTCCCCATTCGCAGCACTGTTCACTCTTAGCTAATTACTTAGCATGACAGCGGGCTTTGCCCTGCCAGCCTTTACACTTTGCCTCAAGCATCTGCTGTTGGCAGCTGGCTGGCCAACCACCGCTACCTGTCTAATCATTTGCATACTTTAAAAAGCTCTTTAAAATTTAACTACTGCGAAAGCGAAGCCATCTCTAGGCACCCGCAGCCCCTGCCGCATCTCCCCACTGACACGTGTCTGGGCAACCCCACATGTCCGGCAGAAGAAGGTCCCCATGCAAGAGCATTGCCCAAAGCTCATCCTCCCCAGGACCTCAGCAACCCCAACATGGCCATGGGAGCCCTTCTCCTCCCCAGCTTCTCCAGAAAGGGATGGCCCTCTCCCTGCAGGGTGGTATTTCTACCTTTTAGACAGCAGGTTTTGTATTCCCTGGGGGGAATCCTTGGGGCAATCTCATACAGGTGTGTCTTCTAAACATCTGTGGGCATCCTGGGTCTCAAGATGTGGCTGTGTTCCCCACCCTGTTCGCTACAGTCATGGTGCATCCTGGTCCTCCTCACCAAACCATAATAGACAGAGGCTTTTGCCCATCAACTGCCTTTTTCCAAGTTATCCCGCCCCACATTTCTGGCCCCTCGATCCAAACCCAAAGCACTCACACTGCAGGTATGGGGTTGCTCCATGCACAAAACACATGGCCATTGCCCATACTTCACATCAAGAAGTGCACACAGTTCTGCAGCAGCTCTCACAGGAAGAGCAATGTTTTCCTCCAAGACTGCAAAGCCCAACTCTCCAAGTGAACAACAGCTTTAATACACACAGGTGATGCTCAGGAAAGACAGCAGAAAGCTCCAGCTGTTGCAGATGTGAATAGGGCATTGCTGCTGAGCACACTTCAGTGAGGTGGATCTAACACAGCTCAGAAGCAAAATTAGGTTCAGGATAGGTGAAGATCTTAATCAAAACAAAATGTGCAAGCAAGGAAAAGCAGCAAGGAGAGTATATCTTTGGTTTTCCTGCAGTATGTAACATCCAGGGGCTAGGCAGGGATGTATGGTATATCACACCTGTGCTGCCAGGCTGGACCAGGGACCAGATGAATAAAGACTCGGAGACAGATTGGGGAAAAAGGATGAATGACTCCCATGCAGGGGTCACTCTTGGGTCAAGTTCAATTCAGTAGTTTCATTAAGAGTTTGCATGCTGGAGGAAAATCCACTCAGCAGCTCGCAGAGGCGGCACAGAAGACCTGTGCTTGCTTTACCTATCTGATTTAAAGACACACTTGATTAATGACAAAACCAGGCTAAAAATCAATTACAGAGATACTGAAAAAGGACAAATCTCAGCTGGTTCCCATGGAAAGCAATAATCTAATGGCCAAATACAACTCCAGGACTTTGTATCCGCTCGTACACTGGGAGGAGGTTATATGAGAGCAGCAAGGAAGACAGCAGCTGATGGCAGGAGGATACACACGGGGATCGAAGGCACTTTTTTCTTGGGAAACAGCAAATCTGAGCAGAACTCAGGTAGACAACTGCTTCCCCAAGCTCAATGCAGCACCATGCTGAGGATGGGCAGTGCAGACAGAAGGGGGCTGTGATCCCACTTCTGAACACAACTTTGACCCTATGTCCCAACAGCACCTCCACATTTCCCAGACGAGAAGGTACCAGGAGAAAATCAAGTGCAACAGAGGCTAGAAAGCAGGATTTCACCCAAGGGAGGTCTGGAGATGACATCTGATCACTGCATGTGGGTGCTGGCCTATGGAAAAGCTGCTCACACACAGCAGTCTGAACACTACCTAATCTCAGCAAAAGATCTAGTTAATCCAACTTTCTGGAAGTAGTTGGTGTCCACTAATGCTTGGCTTGCCTGCTTCTTGCAGTCTGTGGATAGTTAATCCCCTGTTCAGTCCCCTCCTTCTGGGGTCAAGGGATGATCAGGATTTCCCATATCAGCCACAGGACTGCCAGCCTGGTGCTGGGACAGGGACTGCACTCAAATGCTGTGTTGCAGAAGATACAACACCTGCGTGCAATGGCCAGGGAGGGATACACTCTTCTTGTTTCCATCTCAGTAGCTAATAATCGTCTCCAGACTTCTTCTGAAAACCAGACACTAGCCATCGCTGGACATAGTCCACTTGATAATGAAGACCTGCATCCTCAAGAAGTCTTCTCTGATCCAAAACTCACATGCTCAGGACAAAACTAAGCATCACTTGGGTTGTCAGGAACCTCCACCAACTGGGACCCCCCTCTCCTTCATGGAGGACACACCATCAGACCAACTCCTTTGGCATGGGAGGATTTCAGTCTTTCCTGCTTTTGACCTACCACAATCTCCAGGGGTGGAGAAGAGGTCCATGCCAACCTGAGTCAGCCTGTGATTCTGTAAGGAAAGGTTCTTTTACTGTAATGGTGTAAGTTTGCAGATAACACCAAGCTGGATGGGAGTGTCGATCTGCTCGAGGGTAGGAAGGCTCTGCAGAGGGATCTGGACAGGCTGGATCGATGGGCTGAGGCCAATTGTATGAGGTTTAACAAGGCCGAGTGCTGGGTCCTGCACTTGGGTCACAACAACCCCATCCAATACTACAGACCTGGGGAAGAGTCCCTGGAAAGCTGCCCCGCAGAAAAGGACCTGGGGGTGCTGGTTCACAGCCAGCTGAATATGAGCCAGCAGTATGCCCAGGTGGCCAAGAAGGCCAACAGCATCCTGGCTTGTATCAGGAATAGTGTGGCCAGCAGGAGTAGGGAAGTGATTGTGCCCCTGTACTCGGCACTGGTGAGGCTGCACCTTGAACACTGTGTTCAGTTTTGGGCCCCTCACTACAAGAAGGACATTGAGGTGCTGGAGCGTGTCCAGAGAAGGGCAACGAAGTTGGTGAAGGGCTTGGAGAACAAGTCTTTTGAGGAGCAGCTGAGGGAACTGGTGTTGTTTAGTCTGCAGAAGAGGAGGCTGAGGGGAGACCTGATCGCTCTCTACAACTTCCTGGAAGGAGGGTGTAGTGAGGTGGGTGTCGGTCTCTTCTCCCAAGTAACTAGCAATTCAAATACTACCTGGACATGGTCCTGGGCAACCTGCTCTGGGTGACGCATCTTGAGCAGGGGTGTTGGACCAGGTGACCTCTAGAGGTCCCTTCCCACCTCAACCAATCTGTGATTTTGTGAAAATAAGGAGCTGCAGTGCCCTGTGATGTATCAGACCAGACAAGAAAAGTTGTTGTGCTGTGTGTTTCATGAAAACTGTGAAAAGCAGCTGTGTCACAGGATGTTGCATGGCTGCAGAGCATCACCTGCCCCCATGCAGCACCACTGATGCTGGACCCTGGGCTGAAGGGGTGAAGAGGGATAAGGCAGACAGCCTGCACCTTGCTTGACATATGCCAGGGGAACTACCTCATCTAGAGACTAGCTGAAGCAGATGGGAGGGACCCAACAAAGGAAGGAAGTGGCATTAGCAGTAGAATTTGCTCAAGAATGAGGGAAAATGCCTTACAGAAGGAGATTCCAGAGCCCAAGAGAAGACTGTCTTCATTATAATCTGCTATCAGTTTATGAGGAGGAAATGCTGAAAACTGAAGAGCTGGTTAGTCTTCACTATGTCCTTATATCAAGAACTTGATCTGCTGGACCACCTCCTTTGCCAAACTCAAGTTACCAAGTTCAGTGGAGTCTCGGAGAACCAGGACAAACACCATGGCTCAAAGCATACAGGCACCCAGGCAGCACCGCAGTCTGCCTGACCTTGCACCATTTGGTTAGAAAGCCCCGCCAAAGCTCCTCCCATCCAAGGCTGGCTAAATCAACTGGCTGCCTTTTTCTCTATGTGTCATACCTGGCCACATCCTACAACACACAATGCTCTTCTCCTTCCCCAGACAGCCTGCACACCATAGGAATAAGGAACAACTGTGAACATACAGCAGCATCACACTCAAGAAGGATGCAACATCCAACAGTGCTGCTGATCCTGCAGTGCTCTGTAGCCAGCCAGCTCCAAAGGGGTGAATCTCTGTAATGCTTTTTAGCAAAAAATTCCAGCAGTTTCACACTGAAAACACCATCCAGAGCAGTAACAGTTATGGTTGGTGCTGCCTTTCAGTATCAATTACACAAGCAAACACTGGCAATGAGAGCAGTTCCCCTTCTGGCACACCCAGCATCTCATCTGGGACAAGCCCATTTCTTCTTATCATTAATTATTATACATTAGGGGCCTGCAAAGTTTTAACAGCTAATTCCAAAGCTCCTCTTAGTAGTTTCAGCATCTCCCTCCTGCCAAGGCATGGTGGAACCTTCTGCCCCCACATCGCAGAAGACACCATGTGGCAGAGGAAGCCCCCAGCCCCCTGGAAGGGTGCTCCTGCACCCTGACAGGGTGGAGAGACAGGGGCCAGGACCTTTCGCCACCACCAGTGCTTTCCCTGAACAGACACAAGTGCGAGACTGTGTGCCACAGGAGGGGAGAACACAGCTCACAGCAGCGGCCCCTCCTCTGCCAGCAAAGGAGGACAGCTTTGTGGAAGCTTTTATCTACTGTTTTCCTGGTGCTTGCTCCAAGCCACACTCTAACTATGTTTTAACAAGCCCTCAGCAGGTGCTGCATACCCATGCGACAGCGGAGGGCACGCGCCCCGACTGCGCACGTGGCAGCGGTTTGTCAACACCGTGACTGTGCAGCGACAGGCTTTGCCTGCTCGCTCCTGACATTTCAATACCTTCTACAGGAGCTATTTTCGTCCACCAGCCATGCGGTCTCTGCTGAGGGCAGGGCTCCTACATGGGCAGCGAGAGGAAGGGGGAGGCAAGGGGGGATGCAGGAGCCAAAGCCCCCAGGTGGATGCTCATGGCAGCAGTGGACAGCACAGATGAGCATCGCTGCCAACAGGTTTGTTCCATGGCCCACCTGCACCGCGTTCCCAGCCGCACAGGCTGCTCGAGACAGGAGCAGATTTGCTTCCAGCCTGCCTCAGGCTGGGGGTTTGGGAACCCCCAACAGGGCTGTCCTGAAGGAGGACATGGAACCACCCATGCGCGGAAACCAGTAAACACTACTGAGCAACAACTAAAACATCAGCGCGTTATCAGCATTCTTCTCATACTAAGTCCAAACACAGCAGCGTAGCAGCTACTAGGAAGAAAATGAACTCTGAATTAAGCTGAAACCAGGACCCCCACCAACCTCCTTCCTACTGCTCCCAGCAGCAGCACCCTGCACATCCCAGCACAGGCAGGCACAGGGTGAGCATGTGACAGAGCAGGAGCAGCTCGGCAGAAATCCAAGGAGCCTGCACAGCATTTACCTTTGGAGGATCAGGTTAGAGAGCACGTCTCACTACCAGAAAGCAAGCCTGGGGGCAACAGCTCAGCGTTGGCAGCCAGCACCGGGCTCGTGCACTCCAACCTTTCTGGGCACTTTTTTGCCTGTATGTAAAGCGGGATGGATTTTGCATTTGCATTCATTCAGTGATGTGAATTATGACACCCAGGCACATGTAATGAAAGACAAGTTTCCAAGTCCCAGGTCCCACCAAGCCAGAATTGCTGCCTAAAACTCCAGGTTACGCTTTAGACAAACTTGCACACTTAGTGCCTTCATGTAACTTATCTTGGTCTCTTACTGAATTCAAAGTTTGGAAATAGGAAGAGGTTACTGCCTGAATACCAACGCCAACAGCCAAGGATTGTGGTCCTCTTGCTAGAAATGGAGCAAGGCAGACTCGTGCCCAGCACCAGTGCTCCCCACTGCCATGGGCACCAAAGCAGCCGTCTGCAAGACACCACTGGGGGCTCACAAAAGCCTGTTTCCATCATGAGAATCTGGATTTTTCACAAAACAGATTACTTCAATCACAAAAATATGGATTTCTTCCCATTCCCTCTGTTGCTCACAACCAGCGAGCTGATGGGACGCCACTCCCAGCTGCTCCACCCGTATCAGTCACCACCTTCCCACCAGCAGTGTGTTCAGACAAAGGCAGAGGCTGGTCCCAATGGGAAGCCTTTCAGCAGCAAAGTTAACTACTAGTTTCTTCACTTCAGAGTGCTGAAAAAAGCAGGTCAGAGCTTCTCTAGTGAGAGAGGAGGAGCTCCCCAGGGTTTGGATGCTGTGAGCAACACCCTGCTCAGAGCCGGTACAGAGATGGGTTTACCGTGGAAATGGAGCTACAATGGCATACATTGAGGACTCCTTTTAGATAGCATTTGTTAATGTAAAACCGAACAACAGGACAAAGAAAAAAGAATACAATTGAGGGTTTAGATATTGCTTCATTTTATTTGCAATTAAGAGCAAAATTACACATCCTTCCACAGCTAAATCTTGAGAGCAGCTCCAGCTGACGTGGCTCCACCACTGCAGAAGTAGAACTGCTAAGCAGGATCTTCTTAAAACTCAGAGGAAAATAAGGTGGGTGATTTTTCTGCTTACATTCTTCAAATCACTTTCCCACTGGGCTGCTTTCCTGTAGCACCATAAGCTATTAAAATCCCTTGCAGTACTCTTAAGGCACAGAATTATCTTCCAGATTGGGAGCTCCAGATTCCTTTTGGTCATGGTGATATATACAATCCACACATGGTGCCATTACCCACTCTAAGCACCATCTCTGCAAGAACCCAGATGGATGCCAAGAATAAGGCACTTCTTATAGCTGTAGCATTTTTAAGAGACGTTAACATGCCTTGCATAAAAGTGTCCTAATTTCTGACTTGGGTTGAACACGCATGAGTCACTCAGCTGCATTATTCTAAAAGTCTACACCTGTACAGAAAAATCCCAGCTTCTCTCTCACATATCCAATCTCCTTAGCAAAAAGGGCATTATAAAGGCATGGACATGCTAGTTTTTTCTTTATCATTCAAAACCTTTAAGCTCTCAATGGAAAAAATGTTACTACACACATCATTTCCAAACACTTGACAAAGAGCATTCCTCAGCTTAGGATGCTGCACACATAGTGTCATCTTCTACCATCACCACAGGCTGATGCTTTTACAAGTGACCTTGCTCAGGAGGGCCTTGGCCCCAAAAACCTGGGAATCAGCATGAGGTTTGAATTGTCTTTCATCAAAAAACAGTAGGTGGGGTGACAAGAAGTGACACAGAGACTCCAGTACTTCTTCCAAGCTGAGGTACAACAGGAAAGACGTTCTCCACCACACAATGTTAGGCTTTACTGCCTGCATTCGGAGAACAGATTTAGCGTCCAGCTCTCTCTGCTGTTCCTCCTGTAGAAAGAGGCTGCCTTTGAAGTCTTAACATTGCCACCTCTTCTCAAAACTTTCTCACTCTGCTAAAAAGAACAAGAAAGGAAAGGACCAGTGGAGGTCACAGCGCCTACGGTTTCTCACTAGTGGCTTTGGCTGACTAAGAGAACTTTGTAACTTCAGCCTCCTTTCTTCAATGGAAAAGCTTCAAAGAGAAGACCTGGCTATCTGGAAACAGTGGCACCCTGCAGCCAGAAGAGCAAGGTAGCATCACAGGTTGTTCCAACAAGCCAAAGGAAAAGGGAGCACAGAAAAAACTTCCAGTGAGTCTGTCCCTGCTCTGCTTTTGACCCAGAAACTTTTTTAGGAGAAACTTGTGGTTTTTCTATCCACTGATTAATTGAAGTAACCACAGAAACAAACTGCGCCATCTTCTCATCTTTGCTTCTTTGCTCTAGATAAATGCTAATGCACACTGAGCTGTCCCAACTGCTCTCAGGGCTCCAGAGACTCCTCAAGGGGTCAGCTCCTTCTTGAACCCAGGTGTTCTTCATCTGAAGTTGAGGTCCTCTTTCTGCTGAGCCTTTTTATGATTACATCTTTTAAGGCGGCACTTAAATTAAGAGATTAAATTAAATTAAGAGATTAAATTAAATCAATAATTATTTGAAGTGGAAATTAAGACCTGAAGATAAAAACAGTCACCTTGGAACCCTTCAACACAACCTGTCCAGCTGTAATAGCCCAACTGTTGATTACAATTTCTGAAATTTTAATTCAACTCTAAACCTTCTCATGTTGCAGTAAAAGCCAAGCAATATTCAAAGTATCAACCACAGGCACAGAACAAGTGATGGTTTCATGTTGCAGCACTAGAGAAAGGCTGTAACTGACACAGGCTCAAGTATGCATGTGGGCACATCAGGATGTGATTATTTTCCACCAAAACTTTCCCCAGGAGCTGTTCCCTTCGTTGCTGCAGTTAGAGGGACAGAGGAAGAAGTGTCAACAATTGTACCCACCTCTTTTGACCAGACCTGAGAGGGAAAGGCTTCCAGAAGTCTCAGACTGGGGCCAAGGAGGTGGCAGCTATTAGAACACCAATAAAGAAGCCTTTGGGTTGTAGGAAATGACACACATGCCCTCACACACATGCTCAACAGCTGCTTTGGAGGTAGTTTCCATCAAAACAGCCTAAAACAACATCAAAGGCATTTAAATGAACATCTCTGATCTGACCCTTCTCAGATGGGGTCAGTAAATGGGTAAGATGCCCACAGGGTGCATCTTCTGCATGGGGATGGTGGTACATTTTGCCAAGCATGCCTACAATCCCCAAAACTCTGCTGCGTGGGATCCACCATGGAACTACCTTCTAGTACAACCATCAGCACTGCAGACATCTTGCTCCCATTTCCACAGCTTACCTCCAGGCACTGTCATTAGCATGGGGACACCAGGGAGGTCTTCATCTCCTCTGTTCCTCAGTGCCATGCTTGTAAACGGGACAGGAGCTGTACTTCCCTTCCCATGCAGAGTTATTTTAGATTTGCAGGCGAAAATGCTACTGCCTAAGCACCACAACTAGCTGTGACAACCTCTGGCAGTTATCTGAGCAACAAATAATGGATCACTCTTCTTATTAAAAGTGCACAAAGAAGTGGTTCACAAAGGGCTGGAGGCTGGTAATAAATAATATCTGGGAGGCTAGTAATAAATAATATCTGCACAAGATGGTCTTTAGCTGTGTGCACATCAGTATTTACAGATCACAAGCCAAGTTCTGACCTGTTGGATTCTACAACAGTTGATTAATTATTTACCTCAAAGCTAATTAATCATCCACTAACTCTTCATGAGCTCTTCTACCAGTAGGGTAGACTCACGAAGTGACTCAATAAATACTTCTAACACCTACAGCTTCATATGTTTAAAAAGAAAAATCTTTCATGGGAGAGCCCCAGGCCAGAAATCAGAGGAGGCCACATCCCAGATGCATTTTATCTCCTTTCCCTGACAATTATTTGGCCTTGCCTGATCCTCCATTATCCGCCACGTGGTACTCACAACAGAGTGCTTCTCCAGACAGCACTTTTTATTTTTACTTGCAACAAAAGCAGCTCTTGTATTTGCATTTTTGCTAATAATCTGATAAATTGACTAGGAAAATACAGTTCTGCTCCACCTCTGTGGGGCCTGGAAAGTCATTAACAGTGCTAAAAGATTGAAAGAAGCTTAAACCTATTAAGCAGGCTCTGCTGGCATTAAAAGCAAGATCAAGATTTATCCTGACTGTCCTCAGAAAACATTTCTCTCCAGTGGACCCACAGAAACCGAGGCAGGATCGGGAGGCAGGTCTCCAGGACCACAGGAGGAGAAATGCCACCACAAGGGAAGTGTCAGGGCAATGTGCAAGCTGTGCTCTCCTTCAAGAACCTTCCAACCTAGTGCTGCCCAGCCAGAGCCTCCACAGCCATCCTGCCTGCAACAGCAATGATTTTTCCCACTTCCCATTCCCCCAACCAATCCAACCCAAAGGTCTCAGGTTTACGGTGTTTCTGCTCTGACACTGTAGCTCATC
This sequence comes from Scopus umbretta, assembly GCA_013400535.1. Taxonomy (NCBI): domain Eukaryota; kingdom Metazoa; phylum Chordata; class Aves; order Pelecaniformes; family Scopidae; genus Scopus; species Scopus umbretta. The sequence continues at coordinate 8,532 of VZTL01052919.1, read as the reverse complement.
ACCACTTTGCTTCCCATGTGAAGTATCTGCATCAGCATTCCAGCATCCACCAGCAATAAACAGGTTCCCCACTACATGACTCCACTGATACTCGTGGTTTCATTCGTCAGAGAAGTTTTCTTTTTGCTTAATTTGAGGCTATAACTCAGCAGATTGCCTGGATGGTAGAAATGCCATGAGAAGAAAAGTCCCTCAGTAACCCTACACCAAGATCCTCCATCCTCCAGACCCTTTGATGCTTAAATTCTGCCACCATTTCTGCACTTAAGTCCAGACACCTTTGCACCCTGCTGCCATGCCCAGGGTCCTTCCCACACACCATTCACCTCAATCCACTTATTAAACTGGGACCTCAGACTGGGATTTTTAAGGGGATTTGGTGTCCTACTTGTGGCTGACAAGTCCCTGATTTGAGGTCCTTGCCTGTCTGCACTGTGGTGTGACACAGTTGCCACATGGGGCTCAGTCCCAGCACCTCCAATAATATCACCTGCCTGTCCAGAGCCCAAAACACTTGTTTCAGGGTCCTCTGAGCAGCAGGAGGCAGGAGCTGGTCATCTGGTCATCTCCAGCTCTGCAGGCCCAGTGCTGGGGGAACCCATGATCCAATCTCCTAACACTGGGATCATAAGAAATAGAGCCAAAAGAGATGGGGATGTCACCTGGCCATCAGCCTCCCAGTTCTGCAGCGGCTTGAAGAGAAGCCTCCAGGCAAGCCTCCAGTCAAGCCCTATGCAGGGTGACACCTGGGCACACAACAGCTTTTCTCACATGGGCGCAGCTGTGGATCACCTCAATAGTTTCCATACAGGTGCTGTCACCCCTGCTCTCCTGGAACACTTCCACCCGGCACCCCTCTCCTGGGGGCACAACCAGCATCGGCAACGAGATCTCACAATATATCCAAAGTCCTCATTTAATAACAAGCACCATGAGCCTGCTCAGGAAGCAGGGCATCAAGCCAAGACCTCCAGCACTCCCCAGACTCCAGTGGGGACCCCCATGAAAACCATGATTTCAACACCCAGGACCACACAGGGGATGATTTCAACACCAAACTGAAGCCTCCATTGGTCACACACATATGGTTGCCACTCACTGGATCCCTATCATTGGAAGTCTTCAAGGTCAGGTTACATGGGGCTTTGAGCAACCTGCCCCTATTGCAGGGGGGTTGGACTGGATGATCTTTGAAAGTCCTTTCCAATCCAAACTGCCCTGTGACTCCATGGTTCTGTGGGGAAAGCCAAGCCACTACAGCCTGCACAAGGTGGCAGTTGTGCAAGCTGAGGGAGGATTTGCACCCACATGCACCATGAAGATGACCATTCAGCTCCACCAGACTCCAGGCAGAGCTCAGCAAAGGGCAAAAGCACACATTTACTGGCACAAGGGGCAGAGGACACTTCTTCCAAAGCAACCAGACCACTCCCATCTCTCCCTTGAGTATCATGATAACAGCCTGGATGTGACACTGTGCTCACAGCACAGTATCACCTCTCGTCCCCACTCCCTCCACTGCATCCCACAGCCATGAACTGCTCTTCTCCCTTTCTGCAGGGAGGACCCAGCTCCTTCCCCTGCCACACTGCACCCACCCCCTTCCCCACATGCACCAGCTCCCTCTTCCCCATGGGTGGCTCAGCTTAGCTGTACCCAATGCAGCTCAGGGGCAACTGCTCTCAGCTTGCATTTTGTGTCAAAGCTGGCTGTTCCGTATCAGATATTATACAGGCTTGCACGCACAAAACAGCTGCTTTTTCAACCATGTGGTTGAGTCTGGCTCGGTCTTCTTCACAACTTCCCACCAGGTGTTCATGCTGATCACCACCATGAGCCTGGCAGCTCAGCCAGTTTGCAATCCACCTCACTGTCCACTTATCCAACCCATACTTTGTCAATGGGGATATTACAGTAGACAGTGTCAAAAGTCTTGCTAAAGCCAAGACAAACAACACCCGCTGCTCTCCCCATACCCACCGAGCCAGCCTTTGTAGAAACTATCAGGTTGGTCAGGCACAATTTTCCCTTTGTAAGCCTGTGCTCCAAATCACCTTCTTGTCCTTCATGTGCCTGGAAATAGTTTCCAGGACTAGTTGCTCCTTCACAGGTGCTGTGGGGAGGCTGACGGGCCTGGAGCTCCCCTGATCCTCCTCCTGGCCCTTCCTGAAGACAGGAGGGACATTTGCTTTCCTCCAGTCCTCAGGCACCTCCCTGATCACCATTAGCTTTCAATGATAATTACGAGTGGCCCGGCAATGACACCAACTGGCTCCCCCAGCGCCATGGGCACATCCCATCAGGGCCCCCAGATCTGTGTATGCGGTTCTGAAATGTTCCTAAACCTGATCCTCTTTCCTGATCCAGACTTTCCAAGTGATCTCAGGGGCTCTTCCTGACGTCCTACAGTTTTGTTTAAGGCCCTCCTGAGTTTCTGCTGTGCCAACCTCCCCAAGTGAACAAATATTTCTTACCAAAATCTTTTTTAAACTTGACCTAATGCCTTTAATGCACCCAATGCATCTTCCACTGCTCTCTCCATCACCAGAGCCAGAAAAAATTGGCACCATCCAGCTGCTGGGAAAAGACACTTCTTTGCTGCTCGTCCCTGCCCTGGTGCAGGCACCTACCCAACATAACCAACTTGTTTTCAGAAATATTTCCACTTGGAAAACAATAAAGACAAGTCCCCTGAGTCAGTGACCACCATCAGATGCTCGCCCCCAGCTTCATCAGAGCACCCCCTTCAGAGACAAGAATGCACATTTTGAGGACCACTTGATTACTCTAAGTTTTTTGCCCCCAAAATTAAAAAAGTAGGATCTGCCAGCTGAGACCTGGACCAAAGCCCTCTCCAGCAAGGAAAAAATAGATAAAAATAAATGAAAGCCCCTAAAAAAAGAAAACCCTCCCAGGCTGAGAGACTGGGCAGACTAAAGGGCCATGCAAGGTTTCTCTTATCTCTGGCTTGCCAAGGATGACCAGACAGTCACTGACCATCACTGTCACTAACACAGTCCAGGCGTTGCTACTGGGGTGACAGATTAACAACTAATTTCCTTGTCCCTATCAGCCAGCATCTGCAAATGCCGCATATTCAGGCTGCTGAGTCTGGAATATCAACCTAAACTCCATTTCTAATCTCTCAGTCACAAGCCACAATTTATGGCAACACCTCCCCAGCCCACATGTCCTCATATCACCGTCTCCAAAGGAGACTGGTCCAAACACGGCACACCATTGCCAACACAAAAGGAACTGGAGTGTGCTAACAACACAAGTCCCGGAAAGGGTAGCCCAGCAATCTACTGATTGCATTAATTGCATCTATGAGCCAACCATGTTATGCAGAAAGTCTCAGGTGTGAGAAAAATTACTCAGCAGTGCCACATCCCATGAAACCATCCCCAGCCACAGGCCAGGACATCACCAGGGTGTAGACACAACTGGGGTGCACACTCACATCTCCATCCCACTCTGTGCATACAAAGCTGTAGAGCATCTGCAACGTGCACCAGTGAGCACCCACTTATTACAGGCAGGGGATCCAAGCCTTGATTATTAAACAACAAATTGCAGGGGAAGAAGCCAAGTGACAGGTCAACAGGATTTTTTTCTCCTTCTGAACAATCTCTTGCTCATAAGCAGCAACTGTCCCAGGTTATGGCAGCACTGTCCCTTGATATTTCACTTCCTAGTTGCTCACTTCATCAGCCCTGCCCTAACATCTGTGATTTATACCTGCCTTGAAAGTACCTCAGGGTCCCTTTCCTGCAGCTGTGCTCTAGCTGAAGAAACAAAATCCAGGGTTGGCACCTACAAGTTCAGCTGCCCAAGGAGGGGGTGCCACTGGCCTGGCACGATGGCCGGGAAACCCGTCAACAGTGGGCACACACACAGTTGCGGGGCCCCCTTCCTCTCCAGCCTGCACCCAGTGAGTTGGGTCCAAGCAAAGCTGGGTCTCCAGAAAAACCACAGGGGGTTGGTGTTTTGGGTAAGGATTTGGGGTGGGGGGTAATGCAGAAGACCTGATGTGTGCACGGCCCTTCCAGACACCAGGGTGTGCAGGGATGCAGGACCCACAACCCAGCTGTGCAGCCTGTGGGTTTGTGCAGGGCCCTTATCTGCAGAGGTTGATTTCTGATAAAATCTTCAGCTGGACAACTGGGAGGCACTCTGCTGTCCTCGCAGTGGGCAGTGGGAATGGCTCCTCTCCTGTGCTGCTTCACTGCAGGTGTTTCACCTCACTGCTTCCTGGAAGCTGGCTGCATGCACCCTGCCAGACTATGGACAAGGTGCATTGCCCCGGTGCTGTCCCTCTCCTCCCAGCACGGAAGGCAAGCTGGCACTTGGCCACAGTGCTCTGGAAAACCACACGAGCCTCTGTGGCTGCAGCACACCTCCTTGCAGCCACCACTCCTAGCAAACATGGGCTCGGCCATGCCTTGGAGGTTCAAACCAGCACAGAAATGAGAGAGACAGTGGTGTAGGCAAGACAGCTTCCAGCACAACTGCTGAATCACAGCTGAAGTGAGCTGGCACTGAAGCAGAGCTCTCACCAGAGGGAAAGCCGGGGGAACTTGGAGAACCTGGAATTAGAAAGACATGAGTCTGATGGGTAGACTACGGATGGACGGNCAGACAGGTAGATGGATGGATGGATGGAGGACACCCTGTGGAGAAGGACTGAGGGATACTGGTGGGTGACAAATGAGACATGAGCTGGCAATGTGCATTTGCAGCCCAGAAAGCCAAGTGTCTGCTGGGCTGCATCACCATCAGCGTGGCCAGCAGGTTGAAGGAGGGGATGCTCCCCCTCTGCTCTGCTCTCCTGAGACCCATCTGGAGCACTCTGTCCAGCTCTGGGGTCTCCAGCACAAGACAGTCATGGACCTGGTACAGCAGCTCCAGAGGAGGCCACCAAAATGGTCCGAGGGCTGGAACACCTCTGCTATGGAGAAAGGCTGAGACAATTGGGATTGTGGCCTGGAGAAGAGATAGCTCCAGGGAGACCTTACTGTGGCTGCTCAATACTTAAAGTCTGCTTATAGGAAAGAGAGAGAGAGACTTTTGACCAGAGCCTGCAGTGACAGGACAAGAGGTCTGAACGATGGTGGGATTAGGTTGGACATAAGGAAGAAATCTTGTACCGTGAGGGTGGTGAGACACTGACACAGGCTGCCTGGAGAAGCTGCAGATTCCCCATTCCTGGAAGTGTTCAAGGTCAGGTAAGAAAAACATGAGAGAAACAACTCTGCAGACACAAAGGTCAGTGAAGAAGGAGGGGGAGGAAGTGCTCCAGGAACTGGAGCAGAGATTCCCCTGCAGCCCTTGGGGAAGACCATGGTGATGCAGGTTGTCCCCCTGCAGCCCATGGAGCACTCCACCCTGGAGTAGATGGATGTGCCCTGAAGGAAGCTGTGACCCTATGCAGAGCCCGCGCTGGAGCAGGATTTCTTCTGTCTGCACACTGAAGCTGTAACTGCAGCCCTGACACCCAAAGCCATCACCCACCCAGCACCTTACCATCCCCAGACTGGCAAAGCAACCGCAGTCCACACTATTCATCCTGAATTCCCTGAGCAAACAGCCTCAGCCTCACCAGGACCTGAGATAAGCTGGTGTCTTGTCCAGCAGGAGAGATTCCACCTCTGTGGTGGGGGAAGAAGCCAGAGGACACGCTGGTCCTGTCTCTGGAATATGCATGAAGCCAACCCCGCCATGCTAGGCCCATAAGGGCCTCCCACTCCTGCATCCCCTGCATCAGTATGTGAAGCTGGGCAGAAGGGAGGTGGACAGAAGCCACCCAGTGTGGGTAACCTGGGGAGACTGCAAAGGAGCTTGACATGGGGAAACCAAAATAAACCCCAAGTTCTAATCAAGCTTTTGGGCAGCTTCTGGCCACAAACAATGCCCAGCCTGGGAAATAGGAGGTCACAGTCCACAGTCATACCCAGTAATGTTCCATGGATGCCCTGTCTGCGCGTCTGGTGAGCTGGTGGCAGGGCTCGTGAACACCCATGTGGATGTCCATGCACACCCCATGGGAGGGCTGACAAACACCCGTGCAGATGTCTGCACAGGTGGGAGCAGGGCCAGAGAGCAGCAGCTCCCAAAGGCATGAGGAACAGCCTGGATTTACCCGTGGGTGCTCCTGCCAGCACCTCTGATGCCCTTGTTAAACATCAGGCCATTTCTGCCAATGGAGAGCCTGTGCTGGGCAGGCAGCCAGCTCTGTGCAGGCAGCGGGGGTCTGCCTGCACGGGCTGGAGCTGGCAGTTGCCAGAGTAGCAACTGCTCCGAATTCACATCTCCCAGACGCTTGCCAGGAGACAGGCCCCCACCACCCAGCTCTCTGCAGGGCTCCCTATTAACAGCAAATGGGCAGCAATACCCCCTGTGGTGATTAATCATCTTCCTGGGTTGCAGGGAAATCATTATTTCTAACTACCCCCATGCACCTGCTGATGCACCCACACACCAACGCGGGATGCACAGCCTGGCAGCACCGAGGAGCAGGCAGGCAGGGAGCAGCCCCCGGGATCAAAAACACGGGTCCAGTAGAAGTGTGGCAGGCAGAGATCCGAGAGAGAGGGGGCTGGCAGGACGTGTCGGAAGAGTAGGCAGGAGCTACATGCTGAAAGTGGGCAGTGTCGCGAGGCGATAAAATACAGGGATTTTGGGGAGAATTTAGGCGGAAACAGGAGATATTTTCTGTGTGAACATTTTCTCCTAAAACAAGAGCTGAAAAGATTTGGAACAACATTCAAACACTTGATTAATGCAGCAATTCAATCACATATACAGAAGCACTGTGCTAAATACCTTTTAAAAAAGGAACAGGATTATATTCCAAACCTTCCCCTAAGAATAAAATTTTTTGGCTTTACTGCATCATAATATTAGGCCACACTTCTGTACACTATTATTGAACACTGGGTAAAATACTGGTTTGCATCCCCAAGCCAAGAGTGGAAATTCTCTCTATTTTCAGTATTCTCCTTCCTCTCCCGTTTTTTTGAGCATGGTGGTTTCTGGCCCTCTGGGTGCAGATCCACGTGCCGCACAGCCCTGCTGCCATGCAATGGGCCAGCACAACTGGACTGGACTATCCTATTCTAGGTGTCTTTATTTTGTCATTATTCGGAAGTAAAAAGCTCATAGGTATCTCATGAACACTTCCAGCAGCACTGCTGGTGTTGCCTGAACTCTGAACTCCTGTCTCATTCTTGAAGGAGTGAAGTAAGCTCAGCGGTAAGCACCCACCACAGACTAGCAGGGAAGGGCAATGGACAGCCTGGCAGGTCCTGCCCACGTGGGGCAGATGTGCCCAGCAGCCAGGTTTGCCACAGGCTGAGGCAGAGTAGCTCATTTCACTAGTTCCTGCCATTTGCCGGCCTGACCCACTCAGACACTGGTTGCTCTTTCCTGAACTGGTTTTACGAGGACCTCTGCTCTCCACTGATAATTGTCAGGGATGGGACAGGCACTCTTTCCCAGCAGCAAGCCACCCACCCTGATATCAAACCCACTCCCTGGCCAGGCTTGTCTAGCTGGGTGCTCCCTGGCACTGAGAGTGACCATCACAGGGCTTTGGCCCCTGCAGGAGTGTCGCAAAGCTGGTCCCATCACCATCTAACCTGCTCTCCCAGCAGGCCACCCAGTCTCCCACTGGGTACCTCTGCTGTCAGCCCTTTGGTCGCTCTTCTCTCCCAGTTTCTCCTCAACGTCTTTATCAGTAGTTGATGCACATCGCTCTCAAACCGTGGATAGCCAAACTGGGTGCAGCACTCGTGTCCGTTCACTCCAGAGGACAACACAGCAAACCCAGGGACTCTCCTTTTCCGACCCAGACATGACACAGCCTAACGGGTAAGAGAAGCCACTTCTGGCAAACACCAGCCCTGTCTAGCATAAAGTTCCCCATGTTGCAGCCACAGTCTCCGCTCCTCGGCGCGCGATCACCTACCTAACCAGCCCAGCCAAATGGTGCCCACACACCCATGCCAGGGACCTGTCCCACCACCTCCTCCAGACCCAGCCCATGTGCACTCTTTGCCGTGCTCCTGTTTCTCCACACTGTAAAAGCCCTCAGGGTCCTTCAGCACTCGGATTTCCTACTCTGTTCACCTGCTTCCTCCCACCTCCTGCCTAAAATCTCCAGTTCAATCAACTCCTTCTCCTCTCCCTCCTGCCACCTGAAATACTACCATGCATACCACCCCACCACATGCGGATAAAAGTTACCCAAAGACACATGTACAGCTGCTCATTTCCCAACTGCCCCAAACCCAATGGGTTTTTACCAGTAATTCCTCCACAAGCTGTTTCCAGAAGTTTCCAATTCACCATCCCCGACTTTTTCATCTGTCTATAAATTAGCTATAGCTCTGTAAAGCCAGTTCTTGGAACGCCCCTTACAGCAGGAGCCCCTTGCCACAGCAGTGCCTGCAGCATGGTCCTCAGGCATGGGTGATGCTGGGGACCCAGGAGACCACAGGACCTGTGGCCACCCTCCTCCTCCTCCTCCTG
>VZTL01052916.1:0-25188 GCA_013400535.1 Scopus umbretta | reverse complement strand
CTGGATTTACTGGAATGGTGACCCATTCCGGTATGACAATGTCTTTCTTACATTAAGAATCTCAAAATAAAACACAGTATTGAAGATGTGGTCTCAAAAATACTGAATGGAGGAAAATAATCACTTCTGTTAATTTGCTGACTGCAAGCACTGTTACTGTACATAGCCCAGTATGGTTTTTGTCATCTTTATCACAAGGACATACTACTGTCCACTTTCTATCCAGATAGTGTCTATTCTGTCCTGTTGCACAGGTTATTTCATCCTAAATGCAAGGATTTTGCATTTCCCTTCATTAACCTTCATTTATACTGTGCATGAATGCCTGCAGCATGGGAGCCTCACAGGAGAAATGACAAGTCAGTGTGCAGTTGCAGAGCTGTGATCTCATTGGAATCACAAAGTGGTGGTAGGATAGATTATGTAACTAGCAGCCTGCTTTGGATGGATACACGCTCTTTAGAAAGGATCAGGAAGGTAAGGAAAAAGAAAAGTGCTTTGTTTAGTGAGGAGCCTGGAGCTGTGTTTCAGAATAGATGATGAACCATTTGGGAAATTAAGAGTGAGGACCACAGCAGCATGTGTGACATTCGGTAGGCATCTTTTATAGATAATCTGATCAAGTAGATGAAACCTCTTTTTGGAGAACTGGAGAAAGTGTCATGATCACAAGCACTGATCCTTCCTGTGGACTTGACTGAAAAGACACCCATTATAGTCTAGGTCTCTGGAAACCATCGAGGACAGCTCTTGATACAGGTGATAAGGAAGTTGACCAGGGAGGACACTAGTAGACCTGCTAGTGCTGGATAAGAAAGAATTGGTCAGACTTGTGAAGTCTGATGGGAGCAGTAACCATGAAATTGTGGGTGTTAAATTATGATAACTTTCAACATGCTTGAACTGTGTGACAGTCAGATGTGATGACACACTGAGAAAATGGATGTTACTACTACGACTGCATTGGGAGCTTGATGATATTGTAGGTCGGTGTTAGAGATCTGTGTGGGTAGTCTGTGTTCTGCCAGAATCTTGATTACCACTAACATTTTTATTGTTTACTAAAAGATATAAAAATACAGGATAAATGAAAACAGAGGTATTTTAGGGAGGCTAGCCCCAAATAACTAACCTTGAAATGTTCTCACAAATTGCTTTTGGAAGCCTCCTTAGGTATTCAAAGGGGAGAAGGAAAAAAACCACAAAACCCTCCACCCAAACCATTAATGGAATGGAATGTTCCAGGCCAAAAAAAAACTGTACTTGCTGTAAGATGGATGATCAAGATGCTTTTATTACATTCTGTTAATTTTTCGTGAACAAGCAGAGGACAGAATTGTCAGGATTTAAATTTCTTTTCCAGACAAACCAATAGCAGAGAGATGGCATAACAAATAGAAACAAATTACAGAGAGAATGATTCAAAACATAGCATGTAAAAGATTTATTTTGGGGCAGTAGCGGTGAGAGGGTATTTTCATTCATTGGACTCTTACTTTATACTGAATATTTGGCAATTTTGAAATAAAACTTACTTCCTTACTCAATGATCTGAAAAACAGTTGGCTAGGAGAAAGTGGACTGATAAAATATTGTAGCATGGACTTTACAATGCCAGAGTACTGGAAAAGGATCACAGATTGTTTTCCATTGTAATGAAATGAAGGGCAAAGACAAATGACCAGATGATAAATGGATTAGTATTTTTCTAATGATGTACATTATATTCAGCTCTATGTGGTTTGGAATTTTTATGGTTTGGCTTTCAAACTATGATTTCATTCATGTGAAGAATCTACTGTTAGCCCATTTAAAATATTTCTTTTGATGTTCAGGTCCTAGTAGAAGGAATTTATATGAGCTGCTGAAGTAAGACTTGCATTAAGGTGCACAGGTTAAGAATTATCTTAAGTACCTTCTGTCATGTAATTGTAGGAAAAAAAAAACTAATTTCAGGGCTTGTGGTTTCTTCTGGAAGTGCACTGATGAGGAATTGTTTGGAGAACAGTGAAGCTAAACAGAAAGCAAAACAATAAAGATGTTCAGTGGTAACAAAAGTTTGATTTCTGATACTGAAAGTCTCTAGTCCTTTTCACCATTGCTGGCATTTATGAAACAAACATAAAAAATACAAAATAAAAACAAAAGTCTTGTTGAAATTGGTAGAGAAACTCCAGTAGAATGGCACTGGGAGTTCATGGTATTCATGAATTTTCACTCATTTTCCACAATATGTGATATGTACCATATTGGAAAAGAAGTAAACAGGCTTCTTTACAGCCCAGAAATTATGATTCATAGTGGTGGCAAGGCTAAGTTGTATTACAGGCTAAAAAGAGAGGCAGCACCAGGTGTGTTTGAATAAATATATTCCAGGTGGTATAATCTCCAAATATCGGATGCAACATGGAAGATAAATTTTTCATGACCTGCATCCCAGTATACAAGATAATCTAAAAGATGAAACATTTGCACCAAGGTTACAATTACTGAAAAAGTGAAACGTCAAGTACATTTTGAGCTGTTATTTTAGTTAGCAAAAGCCCTTTCAAAATCTCTTGACAAACATAAAGGAAAACATGTGTGTGTGAATTCCAAACAGGTCCCCTCTTCCCCCATTCCATTTTTAAATCCTGAGAACTGCTTATTATGAATGGATTTGAATAGCACATAGAGTGTGGGTCACAGTTCAGCTGGAGCCCTGAGATTAATGCAAGAAAACAAAGACATTGCTAGCTATAAAGCCCACAAGCATCTTCACTGATGTGATTATCTATGCACATTTTTGATTACAAAAAGCACATAACAGTACTCAATGTGCATTTTTATTGATCCCCCCGCCCCCTTCCCTGATGTTCTGGAAATGTCTAGGTACACAGTGTCTTTTCAAAGCAAAAACTTGCAACAAGTGAATAGTTTTGAATGTCTGAAAAGTCTTTTTTCTGTAAATTTGGACTTAGATTCTGTTCTAAATTGTCAGTAACCCTACTGAGTGGAAACTAGTGTGGGATCATATTCCATTCTTTCAATCTTCTTGCTAAGCCATATGGACTTTGGGTTCCCTGTAGCTCTGAAAAGTGTCTTTCTGTCACCACTCTGGTTTTGGTTGTAGAAATCTATTTTGCACTTACTTCAGTGAATCCCACAACAATATGTTGAGATTTTTTTTTTGTGGTTCTTCAGTGTAAAGCATCACAAGAAATTTGGACGCAGTCATTCTACCAGTCTCTCATCATTCCTGGTAGTAGCAACAGGTGCAATGCATCAGCGAGACAACAGCACACAGGGTTCCTCCTGCTGCTATATGTAAATGTTGCAGAAGTTCAGATGCAAATTACTATTGTGATCTTAGGAGCTATAAAGTAGAGAAAAACTTTTTCCTACTCTCCTAAAGATGAGTATAATTAATTTATTTTTGGATCAAGTTTACTGGTGGCACAAAAGTAACCACAATGTTATCTGTTGCGCTGGCACCACTGCAAAAACATATTTAAGACAGAAACAAGCAGCTGAGGGGGGTGGAAGCACCCATCTGGAGACATGCTCTTGGAAGGAGGCACCTTGCTGGGCAGGAACGGCCTTGAAGGCCTGTGGCCCATGGGTGAACCATGCTGTGGCAGGGACACTAAGAAACAGAGCTGCAGGAAAACCTGAAGAAGCAAAGAACATCTGAGAAAAGGGGCAAGACACAAAGCATGGGAGAGGAAACCATGAAGAAGCAAAGAGCATTTGAGAGAAACTATTGTGCACATGACCCTGACATCCTGTGCTGCCTATCACCTCCCTGTGGAATTGGGATAGATTTAGTAACCTGTGACGAAAACAAGCCAAACTTAGACTAGGAAGTAGGGAGGAGATGGGTTTGAGGTAAGACGAACCTAGGGAAGGAGGAGGAAGGGTATTTAGTGTTTGATTGATTGTGAGTTTTTTCCCCCATACCTGACTTGGTGATCAAAAGTTCATGTTAATTAGCAGTAAATTAAATCAAGTAAGAATTCCCAAGTTGAGACTGTTGTTTGTCATATGTACACGTAATGGTGACAAAGTAGATTGCATACGTAGTACTAAAATATCAGCAGTGACTGAAAGCCTGTACAGCTTAATTTCTAAAGCTAAGCCTGATATTAGCCACCAATTGTCTTAGAACATCTGTATTTCAGCTTGTCAGCCTGGGAAAGCATATATTTGCAAGCAGCCAGGTTTATAATAAAGTATTCGATTGTTTTTACTACCTACCTTATACAGGGATAATATTCTCTCACATAATAGACCTTCTTGTGAAGGATCACCAGAAGGTAGTGTTTACACTACTCTGTTGTGATTTAATTTAGTCCTTAGCATTTGTTTAATTTGAAAATAATTAGAAATTATGAAAAACATTTCCAAAAGCACAGAGGAATGTTTTTGCTACATTTTCATTGTCAGTATGCATTTAAATAAAACATGCTTCCCCCATATACACCCACATACAGAAACTATAGGAACACCCTTAAGAGTTCTCACTCTCTGCACCACAAACATCTCTTCATCCTTAAGTTTTATATTTAGAGGTGGGACCACTGGTTTAACAGTGCCACTCAAATGCATAATTATGTACATATGTATTTTGAGGCTTGTGGCACTAGAGTTTTTTTCATTGTTGAGTTGAGTGATCATAGATCACTTAAATCAATTTTCTGTAGGGTTTTGAGGAGAGTAATCTGTTGCTATGTCTTTAAATGTCAAAGGAAAGACCTCCCCATTCTGCAAACAAATTTGAAGATTCTTATTCTTCCTTCAGTGTGTTTTAAGATATGTGAGATCAACCACCAGGAATGATGAAAATTGGTGATGACATTTTCTTTTTCCAGGTGAACATATTTTCTAGAAATGTCCTGTGAATGGAGTTATGGAATCCAAACATTATTGTATCCATCTCAAGAAAGAAAATAACACCTTAAGAAGGTAAAGAGGGGCACATATGTAGAATCAGTCAGTTTAGAGTCACCAAGCTAAAATATTATTAGGCCTTCCCTTTCTGTATTCTATGGTAGTGCTAATTTTCCTAAGAGGTAGCTTGACAGATTTAAAAATACTAAAATAGGCAACTTTTTCCTCTCCCTTAGCCTATTTTCTATGGCTTTTAACCAAAATTATAAGAAATATCTCATGTTTCAGACTCAAACCCTGTCTTTTCTATGAAAAATGCATACAACTTTGCATTTTCCTGGGTTGCCTTTAATCTTTCATTTCCTCTATGTAACTGCACACAAACTATCACTTTGTCTTGTATTTTCTTCATGCTTTTAGTACAGGACATAGAATATGAGGTTGAAGCAGCGAAAATCTTACTGCCTCCTATACTGTCCCTACAATTTTTATTACCAACTTATTTGACAACTTGGTAACAATCATCTGTATGATGCTAGGAATGACATCTAGTGATGCACTAGTTGAAGCACCTAGTGAGCAAAGGTCAACAGAAAGCCTTGGGTTGTGTGGAGGGACTGGAAAGTGGAATGCGTCCAACAGTAAAAAATTGTGAATCTGGTATTTTTTTCATTAAACATCATCTCCACTGTTTCTTTACAGTCTCCTCTAATCAGTACTGTTTCTTCTAATGTTCAGACTGGAGGTCTAACCCACTAGAGAAGACTGAAAAAATAGGGTTGGGGATAAAGAAAAAGCACACAATATATATCAGAAACGGTGTAAATTATAGGTCATGAGATTTCAAGTTTAAATGTAGGAAATGCTGTACAAGGAGAAGTCTGGCTAACCTGCCAAGAGGCATGCTGAATGTGAATGCATTATAGAATATTACTTAGAGATGCAAGCTGCATTTTAAACATAACAGTGGAAAGAAAATCTAGAAATAGGCTACGTGTTTTTGTTAAATGTCTATCTTATATTATTCTGTTATAATTGTTTTTAAAAATTCAACTTCTGTCATAGATCTTGCAATGTGTATGACAGAACATTGTAAAGACAGTATTTCAATTATTTTTTTCCCCTGGATTTGCAGACTTTTAGCTTGGTATTGATTATTTGTCTCCCTTCATTATACTCAGTTATTATAGTTCCCTCTGGAGCTCTTCTAATTTATTATCTGAAAGTTATTTTTCTAACAAACTTATAAATACAGCTTTACAGAGAGTTAAATTGTTATTTTAGCTATAGGTTAACTACTGTACAAAGCATAGCAATAATATGAGTGTTTTCTTGGTGTTTTCTTCCAAATGAAGTGGTATATATGTCTAAATTCATCAAGCTAAGTTGTCACTGCTTAGCTGCATCTCATAAGCCTTATAGTGCTAGTAACTAGGGGGGATTTTCCTTGCAGATCATTTTTTAGAGAGAAGGGATCCGAGATCTATTTACACATTTATCCTAAAACTCCTGCATAAAGTGTGTATCTGGTATTCTTTATTTTGCTAAAGATTTTTTTTAAATGGGAAAAAAAAAAAAACACCCCATTGTAGCATATCAGGTAAAATAGAAACTCTAGCAGTGATTCTTTGGACATGACATATGTTGCAGATGTATGATTCTAGAGGGGTTCGGCAACCCAGCTGAAATGGATAGCAGGTGTTTGAAATTTGGCTGCTGTGTCATTTCCTACTGTTTAATCTGTTGGTTTTAGTGTCAAAAGGAATTACAAGATGGACCAATCACCAGAGTGACATTAAGGAAAATATGTTCTTTTTTTTTTTCTCTGCATGACAGTTTAGCAGGTGAATTGTGGCAAACGTTATTGCAGCGACAGAAGTAAGCATTAGGGTCATGGGAGGGTCAAGTTTTCCTTCTTTGACTGAATGTGCTATATTGCTTTCTGAACCCTCCAAATGGCCTAACACCTCCCTCACTTATCTCTTGCAATAAAGCATCTTTGACAGAAAATGCAATCTCAGCTTCTTTCTCAAAGGACACACTAGAGATGCAATGGAGTACATGCCTGTCATTCTGTTGAATTACCCTGGTTGTGAAAAAGCTAATGATGTCCTTTAAGTGGCTTCAACAATCTACCTCTCCTCACTCTCCTTGGGAAAACAATTTGGGATTATTCTGCTCTGGAAGACAGCAGAAACAGCTAGAGCTTAAAAAAGCTCCAAAGTGTTGGGTTTTAGTTGCATGAATCCTATAGAAACAAAATGTATGCTAGTCTAGCTTTACTGAATCTGCAAAACTGGATGTGGAGACAGTAGCTCAAGTATATCTTGACTTTAGAACTTTGTTTACATTTGAAGCAAATGTAAACAAAGAATAATATGAAGAAGATTGTGATGTGGAAGAATGATGCTGATGAGAAAATTCAAGATGGAGCTTTACTTGGTGTAATTACTTCATTTTAGATGATTTATAATAGTATAATATAATATAGCATAGTGTAGTATTTTTTTCTGATCTTACTATCTCCAGTTTACCCAACAAAAGAAAGATTAGGAAAAAGATAAATGAAGATACTGAACTTCCACCAGAGCTTTAATGCATAGCAAGTTAAGGCTAGTTGGCAATTTGCAGAAATGGGAGCTGAAAAGTCAAAGCTTCCATTTTTGAGTCTGCCATAAGTCAAACTCATTTCACTGCTTTATCATATCTGGCCTTGGTCAAATCACTTAGCCTTCTACTTCCTCCATTTTCCCATTTATCTCACTATTAAGGAGCTCAATTTTCATACATTAGCATAGACAATCAGTGACAGTGATAACTTCTGAGGCTACCTATTACTATACAAGCATGTGAGAAATGATGTATTTACGGTTTGTGTATATTGACACACAGTTCAACAGAAAATTAAAAGCTGACTATTCAGCACAGATGTAATATATTTATGAAAATATATCTTCATGAACTTGATATTCTCAATTGCCAAAGCATGTTGAGAAGCACAAGCAGGACATATCCTGTGTCAGAATTTAGATGCAGGACAGGTTTATGGAGAAACTGATATGGTTCCACTTCTTTAAGGAGGATATTTTAGAGAAATAACAGGTTTTAAGCCATGAATTTCAAGCAAGAGTACAGCACTCTTGATGAGTACATCACCAGATTTTGATTTTTGATCTCCATGAGCATTTGAAAAAGGTAGTTTGCAGTAAAAAGTCCCTTCTATCTGAGATGTATAAAATATACAACATAGATGCCATGGATCTTTTGTTGAACTTTTAAGAAGAACCCTCTAGTTATGAGCTGTTATCTTCCACCCCTTTATATTTACTAATTCATATATTGAAATAAAAATTAGAGTGTTATATTTCTTAATTCTCACTTTTGTTTAAAAAATGCGTATGTTTAATTAATGTTCAATGCTCATTATTTTTTTTAACAGTGTGGAATGTGACAATGAAATGCTGAGAATCCTGGGTTTGGGTACACTACAGTTCTTTTTCTTAATAATAATTTCTAATCTAATAGACTTTTCTAATGTTGCTGGTAATACCCTTTCAGATATCTCTCATCTTTTTGTGTCTTTGTAATAGTTTCTGTTTTCCCTTTCATCAGAGTGCATGCCGTCCTTAGCAATACAATTTTGACACCTCCGTCCAATGCAGTACCTCATCTTTCTTGTATTTTTCAAAAGTGAAAATTTTTAAGAAATGCTAGTAGTTTTCACTGTCTCTTTTAGAGGCATTATGTGCTCCGTGGAGACTAACTCAGAGATGGAAAAGAAACGTTCAAGGTTTTGCTGCTATTCTTAGAAAGTTTTCTTCTTAGAAGCATGACAGCAGGAAGTTATGCATCTGATGTTTCGGAATGCATTAAGATGTTGCCTGTAATGGCACCATGAAATATGTATGTTATTATCTGCCAAAAATCAGTAAATAATACTATTCAAAGTTAAAAATGAAAGACGTGGCTAAAAAATGCAAAGCCATGGAAAAGCTATGGTATAACACTAATGCATGGAAAAGGTAGTAAAATATGCTTTGTTTCATGAAACTTGTCTATTTTCAAGTGTATTTGGTTTCAAAGACAAAACAATGAATAATAATATAGAGAATCAACGCTTTCTTGTTGTTGTTGTCTAAAAATAGGTGTTTACTGAATTTTCACTTAACTACAATGAAAGAAAAGCAGCTTTTACTCCTCTGAGAATACCTTCATAGCAAACTGCCAGTCAACATGAACATGACTGCACTGGACACAAACACATGCGCTTTTCATGGCAGCTAACGAGGCCCTCTTTGCAATGCTTGACTTTCAGTTATGAATGACAGTATGTTGGTGTGGACACTGAAAGACATGGTCTGACATGCTACATTCGTCATTTTTGTTCTAATGTTTCTCTATGGTAATGTGAGTGTTAAGGAAAGAGTGGTTTCTAAGTATAATGAAAATATTCTGTAGTTAGATATTTTCATGGATTCTGGGACAGAAGTCAATAGTTTCCATTCAATGTATCCCATAAATGAAATTAATCCATTACTTCAAATAGTACATGTATCTGCTTAGAAAATACAAATAGTCATTAAAGAATCATACCAATACAGTGCCTTTTGTGCCCTCTAGCTGGAACTGTTTGCTCTGTAGGAAGGTTTTAAGGTTGCTCAACGCTGAACAGTGTTAGTAATGATCCAGTACTAGGCCTAAGGCCTATTTTTGGAACTAATAATAGGCCAAAGAAAGCTTGTGGTTCACCTGAAGGTTTTGCAAGTTCAACAATTTGCTACTCTAACTTCTTTCAGTAAACATGCTAAATGATAGAGTGTACATTAGAGAAAATAAATGCTGCCTCCTTCATGGTCTCAGCGGCTAATCTGATAGAGATTAAAGATGAGCATCATTATATTGGGTTTGCGTGGCAAGGTTTTGATACTGAGGGAGCTACAGGGGTGACTTCTTTGAGAAGCTGCTAGAAGCTTCCCCTATGTCTGATAGAGCCGCTGGCCAAAGCTGAGCCAATCGGCAATGGTGGTAGTGCCTCTGTGATAACATGTGCAAGAAGGAGAAAAAAAACCCCAAACCCTGCTGTGGAACAGCAGCCAGAGAGAGAGGAGTGAGAATATGTGAGAGAAACATGTACGCAGTCACAAAGGTCAGTGAAGAAGGAGGGAGAGGAGGTGGAAGCACTGGAGCAGAGATTCCCCTGCAGCCTGTGGTGAAGACTGCGGTGAGGCAAGCTGTCCCCCTGNGGCCCACCTGCGGCCAATGGAGATTGTGTTGGGTTTGTGTGGCAAGGCTGGGGGGAGGAGGGGAACGGGACTACAGGAGTGGCTTCTGTAAGAAGCTGCTAGAAGCTTTCCCTATGTCCGACAGAGCTGCTGCCACTGGCTCCAAGACAGGCCCGCTGCTGGCCAAGCCTGAGCCAATCAATGATAGTGGCAACGCCTCTGTGATAACATATTTAAGAAGGGGAAAAAAAAAAACCTGCTACACAAACGGCAGCCAGCGGAGAGAGGAGTGAGAATATGTGAAACAACTCTCCAGACACCAAGGTTGGTGAAGAAGGAGGGGGAGGAGGTGCTCCAGACACCAGAGCAGAGATTCCCCTGCAGCCTGTGATGCAGACAATGGTGAGGCAGGCTGTCCCCCTGCAGCCCATGGAGGGTAATGGTGGAGCAGATATCCACCTGCAGCCTTTGGAGAACCCCATGCCAGAGTAGGTGGATGCACCCAAAGGAGGCTGTCACCCTGTGGGAAGCCCACACTGGGGCAGGCTCCTGGCAGGACCCGTGACCCCTTGGAGAGAGGAGCTCATGCTGGAGCAGGTTTGCTGGCAGGACTTGTGACCCCACGGGGGACGATGGAGCAGTCTGTTCCTGAAAGGACTGCCCTCTGTGAAAGGGTCCCATGCTGGAGTGGTTCATGAAGAACTACAGCCCATGGGAAGGACTCATGTTGGAGAAGTTCATGGAGAACTGCAGCCCGTGGGAGGGTCCCCACACTGGAGCAGGGGAAGAGTGTAAGTCCTCCTCCCCTTGAGAAGGAAGGAGCGGCAGAGACACAATGTGATAAACTGGCTGCAACTGCCATTCCCCGTCCCCCTGTGCTGCTTGGGGTGGAGGAGGTAGAGAAAATTGGGAGTGAAGTTGAGCCCAGGCAAAAGGGAGGGGTGAGGGGAAGGTGTTTTAAGATTGGGTTTTTCATTTCTCATTACCCTACTTTAATTTGTTTTGCAATAAATTAAATTAATTTTCCCCAAGTCGAGTCTGTTTTGCCCATGACAATACTTGCTGGGTACTGTCTCAGTACCCAGTACTGTCTCAGTACTCTCTCTCTCCCCCCCGGTCCTTATCTCGACCCATGAGCCTTTCGTTATATTTTCTTTCGCGTGTCCAGTTGAGGAGGGGAGTCATAAGAGCAACCTGGTGCACACCTGGTGTCCAGTCAGGGTCAGCCCACCGTAATCATTTAGAGTTTACAAATACGTAAAGAAGATGAGACCGCCTTTCCACCCATGTCTTCCTATTATGGTACACAGGTGTGTGAATTCTCAAGGTTGCTCAAATAATTATTCTAGTAGTGCATCCTAACTCATCATGCTACAGGAAGCCTGGTGATGAAGGATGGGCCCTCACCACAAATCATAGCTAGGAGGCTAGACCAAATACTAAGATGTGAGTTTCCACAAGCCACTACTCTAAACGTTAATTGAAATTCTTCAGGGGCCTGTTCCTGACAATCTAATGTTCAAAAAAGATGATGAATTAAAAGATAGATAATTGCAAGTAAGACATTTGACATTTTCATTTACTTAGAATCCTTACTGCAGGTGGAAAGATCACAGTATTTTTCTTGCAAGGGGTCACTTCTAATGCAGGAGGCAGCTCAGTAAAAAATGGAATTCCCAGCTGCTCTGTAGATAACATTATTTGTGCCCTGTGATATTGATAACACCACATATTTTACCAAGAAAAAGGGCTAGACTAGCTCTGTATCATACATTTGTTAGCTTTGCTGAAGCTTGGTTTTGGATTTGGATTTGACTTTGATTTTTACAGCCAATCCAATTCTCTGTTGTCTTCTGGATATACATTTGGAAGTCTGGACTTCCCTAGAATAACCCAAAATGCAAATGCAAATTGACATAACCCTTCCCTTCCCTGTTCTAAAACTGGTTCAATCATTCAGAGTCTGAACTAGTATCTTTGTTTAACATAGCAGATTCTGCTATCCCTTGAGGGATTGACTGTGGACTTCCATATTGTGTGTTTTGCTGTACACAGGCCAGCGTTATTTTGCTCTCAGAGTGGGAGCCCCTTTAGAATGGTGCTGGTTTTGCTGTATGTTACATTTTGCCCTGTGTAAAGCATTATTTTGAGATAGAAGCATGTGGGCATCCACCAATTACACAGGACCTGAACTGTCTCAGGGGCACTTCAGGCATAGGGATGGGTTTCACCCTGACTACTTTTGAAACGTAGTGTTACTGCTCTTCATTACTATGCATGTATTAGTGTAATTATACTTTTTGTAGATGAAACTATTTCATTCCTCTTGTTGTAATGTAATCAAAGATTTAGCAGGACTATTACTGAATATGAATCGATAACGCTAATGCGATGATGCAAGTACATCTTTTTCCTGAGAAATGGAAAATTGCAAGGTTAGAAGGGAAGGATACAGGCAGTCACATCTTCATACATATCTCATTGAATGTTGTGTGCAACAGCTGCATTTAATGCTTCTGCCCGTTTGTCATAAATGCGGAATGTTGCATTGTGCTAAGTAAATCCAAAGATGAAATAAAGCTGGGAAATGCAGTAAGAAACCCTAAATTTCTTAGACTGTTTTCAGAGAGTGAAGAATTGAAGACATTACTTAAAAGCCCTATTTTTGGAGGGAATAGGTTATTAAAATAAATGTATACATTTCAGAATTAGTAGTATGATTGCATCAAAATGAGAGGCCTTGCTTAACAGGGTAGAGGAACAGAGAGAGAGAGGAAAATTGGCACTGCTGAACTTTACAAATTTCACTTTGTCTAAGACTGATAGCTGAAAATGAGTTATAGTCAAACAAAAATTACCATTTAAATAACATTTTAAACATCAGAAAAAATTGTTCTCTGAATCATAAAAAGGTATGAAAGGATACTAGAAGATCCTCCAGCCCATCTCTGGACATCCCTCTGTCCTCCTTCTCTAGGAGAGAACAGCTGCACTATGTAATTCCTGAAACATGGTCATCTAACTGGATTTTAGAAAATTAGTGATGCAGATTAGGCTATGTGTTCCAGTGCTTGCCAAAGTTCTCCCAAAGTGTGTCGCCTTTGTGGCAAGTACATAATACTTCTTTCTGAGCTATCCAGAATGCTTACTGAGAATAGTTTAATTTCTTTGTAATGGTCTTTTACATTCCTTAGTTGTGTTTTCTCTAAAGTGAACAATGACTATTCCTTTCATTTATTGTCACAGAGTATGGATTGTAGATCAATGTTCATTTTTCTTCTCTTGACTCTTTCAAACTGATCGAGTTTTTTTAGCAGTGTGGCTTCCCCATTACGGAGATAGTTCTGAGCTGAAGCCTTACCAGGGCAGGGTACAGTAAAAATACAATTTCCTTTGTCTCACAGATAATTTCTAGTGTATACATTGAGGTTTCATAACTAATTTTTTCATTAAGGCTCTTGATTTTGACTTGGGTTCAGTTTCTGGTCCACAATATTCCCTTTGTTGCTGATCTTTACAGGTCCATCCTTTCTGAGAAGACTTCAGTTCAGTCTGAATTATTTAACCGTAGTGCATATTCTGTTATCTGTTGGTATATCTTGATACGGTTAGGTTTTATGCTCAGAAATGTGGTGAAAGACTTAACAGTTCTCCTGCATGTGAGAGTTGAAGTTTACTATCCATTAAGTATTTCAGTTACCAGGAACTGTTTTACTTAAAGTGGCACACTGACTGCTGCTATGAATGCTGTTTTTGCGCCGAGCCCTTTAGAGGCAGTCTGCTAAGGCACACGCTCTTCCATCACTTCATTTAAAATAACTTCAGTCACTGACTTTTGTATGTGTTTCCTGGAACGTGCTGAGAGTGTCTGGTAGTGTACCAACCTGCCTGCGGGCTTTTTGTAACACGTCTTTTTTGGTTGGCTTCATCTCATCATTGTCATTCATGCAGTATGTCAGTAAATGGATATGAAGAAGTTCAAACCCTTTTTCTTTGAAACCTGCTGACTTTTTGTCCTGGTTTCAGCTTAATTCAGAGTTCATTTTCTTCCTAGTAGCTGCTATAGTGCTGTGTGTTGGATTTAGGATGAGAATAATGTTGTTAACACACAGATGTTTTAGTTGTTGCTCAGTAGTGTTTACACTAGTCAAGGACTTTTCAGCTTCCCATGCTCTGCCAGGTGCACAAGAAGCTGGGAGGGAGCACAGGCAGGACAGCTGACCCAAACTGGCCACAGGGGTATTCCATACCATATGGCGTCACGCTCAGTATATAAACTGTGGAGAGCTGACTGGGGGAAGCAGCGATTGCTGCTCGGGGCCTGGNGGCATCGGTCAGTGGGTGGTGAGCAATTGCATCGTGCATCACTTGTTTTGTGTAGTAGTAGTAGTAGTATCATCATCATCATTGCTATTATTTTTTCCTTCTTTTTCTGTCCTATTATACTGCCTTTATCTCAACCCATGAGTTTTACTCCTCCCCCCCCCCCCCCGATTCTCTCCCCCATCCCACTGGGTAGGGGTAGGGGGAGTGAGCGGCTGTGTGGTGCTCAGTTGCCAACTGGGGTTAAACCACAACACTTTTAGTCTCCTCAAATAACACTACTGTAAGAATAAAACTAAGCCCTGTTTGGAATGAGAGCTTCAGGTTATTTGCCATCTATACTAGAGACATTAGTTTTTGGTTTAGATATGTCAGCTATTCTCTGGAAAAGGCAAGAAACATGAGGTGTAATCACCATATATATATATGTATATACACACAATTGGATTTCACTAACTTACGCTTGTGATTACCTTTTTTTAATCTTCATATTCCTGTTCATTGGGGAATGAGCTGCTTTTCCTCTGGTTGGAAACTCTCATATACATAGTTTAGGTCACCTGCATATCAACAATAAATAACAGCAGAAATTCTCAACTGGGGGCTAAGGTTGCTCATTCACTTTGCTTTGTGTGGGCTTGTGAGCAGATTATTTTCCTAACATGGCATTTTAGGGATTTATCAAACCTGTGTTGAACTGGTAAACTAAATCAATTCTCAGAAGTTATAGTTCTTTTGTCATTTTCAAAATTGGAACATCTTGATTTTTGTGACATTTTACTTCGATTTTTTTTCTTATTTTTATTACTTGATATTTATTCTCAGGAATAGAAACACTCCAAAATGAAAAAATGTGAGTTTCCTCCACTTCAGTGAAATTCATATGGACTTAGAGGTTTTTTTAATGATGTAAGACTCATGCTTTTTTCAAACAGTCTGCTTTCTACAAAATGATTAGTAAATTTCATCATTATATGTAATTAATAGTCATTTGAATGAAAGGCAAATGATCTATTAGCATGTGTGAGTCTTTCTGTGCCAGTGTGAATGTTAAGAAAGCAGTCTCAAAGCACTTTTCTAATAAACCTTGTATAGAGTGACAGCACATCAGTAATGGCATGAATCAGTTTCTTAAGGTGGTAGGGGTCAGAAGCTGCAGACCTCCCAAAGACAACAGAATGTTTCCTTTTCATACTGCTGTTCTGTTTTACTTCACAACTTAACAATATATCAGAGTGTCTTGACTTTTCTTCTGGCTACCAACACAGAAGTCCACAGAGATATATAAGAGAAATATACATCCATCAAGAAAACCGAGGATATATTATTGTATTTATTTGTTCAGTCTGTGATCTCTTACTCTTTCTGTTGATGGTGTTTCAGAGATAACTTCAATGTTAGCATCAGTGAGCTATGAAGCTGTATATTTCCAGGCTTTCCTCTGACAATCAAAAAGCCTAGAGAATGATATTTTTTTTCTTTACTCTCCTGAAAAGTTGACTTTTAATTCTTTGGCAGGAAACCAACAGGTTTACTGGAAGAAAGTAAACTTCCATAAACTTTGCAGACCTTTTCCGCTATGTTTTCTTTGAATGCCTGATTATTTTGTACTACTTAGTAAATATATTAATTTAACATTGAAATCTCAATTTCAAGAGAAAAGCATAGAAACAGGAAGAGTAAAATGTCTGTATTGCCTAGCCATAGAGGTAAGCTACAGTTAATGGTTCATTGCAGAATATTCTGTGCCATCTGCACACACTGCTCTGAGTGTGTCAGCCAGGACAACTGACTGCCTCCCTGGTTTGGCAGATCTCAGTAGGCCTCCTGCTCAGACATGGGGGCAGGGGGAATCAAAATTAAGGAAGACTCCAGTATCCCCATAGATAAATTCAGAATCCTAAATCCAATAGGATGATTCTTGAAACCCCTGCCCTGGGTGGCTTTGGTTTTGATTGTGACTCTTCCCCGAACAACTGAAGTTTTGCTTGCTCAAACTTCTAGTCTGTTGATAGGACTAAAGAGTGTCACTTCTGTCCTATGTGCTAGTAGTAAGGAAATATTTTGGGGCAGGGGGGAAATGTGAAAAAAGATTATTTTCCCTACAGGAAGGCCCACATTTATTAGAGAAGTGTTTTAATTATCATGTTATCTTCCTAACATCAGAATCTCAAAACACATTTTAAATGTTTTAAACAAAGTAAGATGTAGAGGTCTAAAACCTAGGCTGAGCTGAAAATATTGTTGAACTAAGGCTCCTCACTTCCTGGAGATTATTAAGGGCTTATTAAACAATACCAATCAAGAATGTTTTAAGAATAAACAAACCTTGTGAAGATAGACTAGGTTGTATTTTTAGTTTTTCTCCTGCCTTATTTTCTGTGTGTAATCAAGTATTTCACTTTGAAAAAGTCACACAGTCTTTTAGAAATCTTCTGGTGTTATCCCCAATTATGGTGTCAGAGAGCTTTCCTTGTTTAGCTGTTTCTTCAGAAAATGTTTCCTCTTCTTAGACTTTCAAACAGGCCTGAATAGCTTAAGTGACAACACACCCACTATATCTTTTAAATGCTCAGGAATTTAAAGAGTATGTAGGAGTTGGGGTCCTGCTTGATTGCCCTAAGTCACTTCTTAAAACCCCCTTGATCAGCTGTTAAACTTTAAAAAAACCACAGTAATTCAAGCTGAGTTAAAGTGAAAACTAACAAGCAAAAAGTGGGGAGTTTTGCTTTGTTTTTACCAAGTACGAAATGGGGAACACAATTTCTGTAGTTTGGTAAAGACAAATTTGCATAATTGTAAAGTAACAAGGCTGTCTTTGTGTAGCATTTAGATTAGCTTCAGAAGTTCCTATTTGTTTTGGCTGACTCCTTATTTCTTCTTTCTTACTTCTTTCTTATTCTTTCTGTTCTGTAGAGGACCATATTCTGAATATACCTCAGCTACTTCTTCACAGTCCTGTTCACAAAAAAGCACTGCACAAACCTTGGTTAACTGATCAGTTGAGATACTTTTATATACTTTTGAAGTTTCGTATTCATTTAATCTTATTTTTTGCTTGATCATTAAATGTATAAACCAATAATCATAATCAATAAACACAAAAATAAAACTTTTCCATTTGACATATTGAACATCTACTAATAAAGAAGACCTATGTGCTCAATTGAAAAGAACTAAAATATATGCCTTGGCCTGAGTTGACAACGAGTTTATAAACTATAATGAAGCTTGTATTTCATTTTTTGCTGACTTTGGATTGAATGTTTTAGGGGCTCTGAGTGGACAAAAACAATTAAGAGAAAATCACATTGGAAAGACTGACATTTCAATGCCAACCAGTACCCTTATCACACCAGAAAAAGACAGAATTCTAGACAGCATGCCAGATTCTGTGTGGATGCAGTGTCTTTTTGTAAGCCAGACAAGGCAACTCTCTTAATACAGTTAATCTTCAGCAACACTGCTCTCGGAAGTACTCTGAGGCAGTTACTGAAATAGAGCTGAGCTCAGTTATGTTCCCTCAGTACTTTCCTATACAAAATTTATTCAACTCAAATAAAGCTGCCTTTGCAACCCTCACCATTTGAAGTTGCAGGTAATGCATACTTTAACTGCAAACAAGCTTCTGAGAACTTCTGCAAGGTTCTGATACTTAGTATCAATGAAGTGTGAAGATAGACTTGTGACTTTCACATCATATTTCTCAAGTAACTTACTAAACCTGTTATATTGTAGAGATGATTGTTAATGTGAACAGCTCCATTGATATGAATGGAGAAAACTTCTCTCTGAGGTGTCTTCGCAGTCTTTTTCAGGTTGTTTGCAGCACTACCTGATACCAAGTTTGCGTACAGAATGTTTTTTTCACAATCATAAGGTCTAGCAATAGTTTGCTTACTTCTTCCTTTGCCTAAGTTACAGATCCAATACTTCAAAGACTGATGAACTAGACTGCAATCAACAAAAAAAATCTTTATTTCTTTATAGAACTTTTTAGTTAACTTACAGAATTTTTTCATTCTAGAACTTTGTACTTTTTTTTCTCTTGGAATTACTTTAAAAAGGCATCAAGTGCAACAAACATTTAACTTGTTAGTCTATTAGTTTATTAACCAAAATTTGAAGAGGAGTGGCTTTTCTACTGAATACTTACAACACTTGTAAGCTTTTTTGATCCTAAAGGGGAAACTGTAACAGAATAGAAACCTGCTTTGTTTTCTGTCAAGATCAAGCAGTCTGTTTGTTCATTTTGATTACTTATTATCAAATCTGGTTATTTATTATCAAGTAGCTATCTCCTTCACTGGAAAAATAAACTCCTGATGAAGCATGCTCAACTGGAAGGACGCCCACTAAATTCTCTCTTCTATGCAATAGTATTTTATGGTATGGTATTTAACTGTTGGCACAGATTCACTGCACCCATTGAAAAATACTTTACATTTGGTCACATTTTGCCTTAATAACATGTTGAGTTATGCAGATAGTTTATTCACATAATTTAATTCTTTATTCAGTAGCCAAGCTGAAAAATAACATAATTAAATGGCTTTAGCTTTTCTGGAAGGCTGGAAAAACTACTGCAGAGGATGAAGTGAAAGCATGACTCTTGGGTTAACATTAATGTCTCATAATTTTACTTATAATTTAATTGTACACTGTGTAATGCGAGAAACATATACGTATTCTGTATACATTTTAAAGGAGAAAAATTAAGGAGACTTCTAAACAGCTTCCTGAATTTGAAACAAATTAATTTGCAGGATATATGTGTTAAAGAAAGTAGAAAAAGCCTAGTCCCTTGGTTTAGTTAAAAATACTTTGAATGTAGTTATAGAAAATACATTTTTAAAGGCAATCTGGACCGAGCAAAGAGCAGTAGGAGCAGTAATTAGATATACAGCAGAGGTTTCTGATCCTAAAATAGATTCCAGCTTCTTTTATGTGCAAACCACTTAAAAGCAGGCCCTAATAGCTGCTAAGAATCCTTCTCATTGGCATTGCCGCTTTTTAAAAGAACTCTTTATCAGATCGGTACCTAAGGAACAAGCTTGTATAGTACTGAGGTAATCAAAAACACATATGACAAAATAAGCTGAATATATTAAACGAGTACCCCTCTTATGCCTTACACACGGTCTTTCCTGGAGTGGTAAGTTGCAATTGAACTAGTACATTTTTGTGAAGCAGTCATGCAAGCTGTAAATTTGACTTAAAGCCAGTGATTGCTGTGTTCGCCAGCATGAGTGTTACAGTGGCAGAAATTTCATTTCCCATGCCAGAATTATCGCCAGAAAGGGAAGGCAAAGGAAATGTAAGCTGCTTGGTTTTTTGCCGGTGCAGAAATTCTTCTTTTCAGTAAGGAACAAGAAAATGTAAGCAAGTGTCAAAATGGTTGTTTTGTATGTCTGTGTTAGTTCGGTGCTATTCCTCTCTGCAGCAAACAGTATGCTTGTAGTGGACATTTCTTGAATGATGAAAAGAATATTTTTCAGTGGTGTCTAGAGTCCACTGTCTATATACACACATTAAACGTATTTCTTGTTTTACACCCTTCCCCTCCCTGCCCCCAAACAAGCTTTTTTAAAATTTGGAATGAGCTATTCCAGTGCATTCAAATAGATTGCATGGATGAATTTTAATGCAAGGTGGGAGGACAAATAATGGCAGCTGTGGAAAATAGATTCATGACGATCAAATACACTTCACGAAGGCACACTTATGCACACAGAACAGATTGTGGACCAAGAGGGAATATAGTGCAGTTGACTATAGCTGTATTATAAAAGCTGTTTAGGTACTCAAGATTTAGTAATCTGTAAAATTTTCATGGAAGGCAGGCATGTCAACTGTTGGCATGTTTTTTAAAAATCTGTTCTGTACCTATCTTCTAGAGCACCTGATGTCAAATTCTTCACAGGATCAATGCACAGTAGCCTGGGCATTAACAGCAAGTAGCAAGTTAAATACAAGTTGAAAACAAGTGGTCCAAGTTTAACTTGATTTTAGGCCATCTGCTAGGGAAATGTGGTTGTTAACTGTGTAGTAGAAAAGGCTGGGGTACATAAAGTGATTAGCAAAGGGGCAGAAACTATAATGTACCATAAAATTAATCTCTCTAATGAATCCATGATCTTCATATTTTGTGGAGATCTGAATTTTAGTTTCTGGCCTATGTCTTTGAAGCTGTTTCATAGTTGTCCCCTGTCTGTAGGATCAAAAGTTCAGATACGAGTCCCTCTTATTTTGGGGGGAAGGATAAAAGTATATGGTGTGTTATTTTTGTACTGAAGAAAGAATAACAATGTTTTAAAAACAGTGAAAAAATTCTGTCTCCAATCCATGCTGGATTTTTTGTGTAAGCCCAGGACTACCCATGTATTTGAGGTTTTGGAAAGAATATTTTTAATTTACTAGAGTATGTTGGAAGACAGTCAATAGATTCGCTGAATACCATTTAATAACTGGCAGTGAATGTATGTCTGGGAAATGTGTTTGTGATATTAAAGGCAGAAAGTGCGAGGAGATTCAGAAGAAACTGTGTGCACTGGAAACCATTAGAGAGAATCAACAGGGATGTGTTTGATAAGCAGTTAATGCAAATGAATTGCCAAACTGTACCATTTTACATACACACCTAACTTCTTAAAACTAGGTCTTATGCTCTGGAATGCGCATGAAAATATCTTTGCCATACAAAAAAGAAAGGTACCTTAACACCCTTAATATGCAAAGGCATAAATTACTCAGCTAATACTTATTTATTTTTCAAAGTCTATTGGATTAGAACTGAAGTATTGAGGCCTGAGATTTTTACCAGCTTTGTCATTTGATACGTCTTCAGTTTTCAGATAAAGTGAGATCCCAAACATTTCCTGTGTTGAGGTTTTTAAACTGATATTTGAGAGAGAAAAAACTTAATTCAGGAGGATTTGAGGCATCTTGCTCACTTTCTTGTACCTTTATCTTGTAATTATTAACATGGGCGAATTCAATTTCCAACTTTGAGGAAAACCAGGAAATGCTTTGTGACAGGATTTTTTATTTTATTCTTCACTTGTCTTTTAGTAAATCATAGGGTAATATGCATATTTTTATAAAATAGTTCTTTGTATAATGCATTTCACCTCATTGGCTCAGTTGTTTATAAAGTGTGCATTCCTGGTGATTGTTTTTAATCTAGGATTCCTTTTGTTTGGGGTTTAAATAGGTTTAAAGGAAATGATAAAAATGAAAGACAGAAAAAATAATTTAGTAAATTATTCATATGAGAAAACTCTGTTGGAAAATTCAGTAGTCTTCATTTAACTCCTAATTGGAACATTTTCCTGAAAGATCATCTGCCTCAATTATTCTAGTTTACCATAGAACAAATAAATAGAAAACTTATGTGGCTGACTGCTGTCCTTAAAATATCTATACCCAAATGTCATTCCTCGTGTAAAAATACAGATCACTATGAAGTGAGAGAGAGCATGGAGAGAGAAAACCTGAAGGGATAGTTTGGAATGGTCTGAAGATCTAAAATTGGCTAGAGTTTATACAGAGTTATTTTTCATGGCTGCTAAATACATTGGAATAATGCAGTCATCCTGAGCCCTAAAAATCATTGAAAGTTGGTTACCACTAGAAAATAAAAATTATACCATATAATAATGAGTTATATTACAGCAGATAAATGTTACTCATTTGGCAAAAACAGGCATTTCTGTGATACTTTCATTTTTATTTTTCACAAAGTCATGTAGTCTTCAGAAGAATAACTATTACCTGTTTTCATGGGAACATTTGGGAGAATTAATTTTCTAAAATCACATTTTGAGATGCTATGGTGGAGTATCTCTCTTCTGTTGATTATAAAGTGAACCTGAACTTTCATGTCACAGTTGAGTGTCTAAGTAAGGCTAAAAATAGGACTACAGTGAAGTATTTTAAGGTCTGAAGGTGTTATTACAATGAGTTTCATACAATCATAGAATCATGGAATGGTTTGGGTTTGAAGGGACCTTTAAAGGTCATCTCATCCACCCCCCTGCAATGAGCAGAGACATCTTCAACTAGATCAGGTTGCTCAAAGCCCCATCCAACCTGACATTGAACGCTTCCAGGTATGAGGAAGTTTATTGAGGTACTGTTCAGGGCCAGGAATCCAGAAATTCTGTGTAAACGGGTAGTGATCTTTTGTGGCCAGCACCAGCTTTAAGGTCAGTTTTAGGTCTCAGGTTGCGTCTATGTTATCAACGTAGAGAGTTGTGTCTTGGAAGTACATGAACTTCAGAATTTAGCTTCAGAGTTAGCTGCAGATAAAATATTTTGCATCTTTTATGGCAGGAATTTCTGTAGCCAAGTACATTCAGCTGCAGAAACCAAGTACAAGAGAACTTAGGAAGCAAAACCAGACTGTTCTGGTTAACTGTGGATGTTTGGAATTAAAAGCTGGCGCTGCAGGCATACTCTGATGATACTTCACAGAAAAAGCTATAATATCACAAAATACTTTCAGGTTTTGATCTGTTTGTTTAACTTTAAAGGAAATAGATGCATGTATCACTGTATTTTAAAGTATATTTAAAAGTCAAGTAAACATGAATTAATATTACATTAATAATATGCTAATATTATTAACACTAGCGAATGGTCATTCTCCATCTAAGATGGTGGTATCTCCTGCTAGTGCGTTAAAAAATGGAATAATTTCATATATTGCAAAAATGCAAGAACCTTTAGACAGAATCACGGTATCTGTTTAAAATGATGAATCATAGCTCAGTGAAGGTGTATAAACTTCAGTATGAACTTCCACCATGTTTAATACCAGTGAGATTGATTCACAAGTACTGTCCTTATGTACAATAGAGAGTGTTTGTCAGATTGAACTTCAAAAAGGAGTAATATCTATTTGCAACAGGTGAGGCAGTATTAGAAGAGAAGAATGTAATTACTTAAAGTTGATTTGACCAAGCTGTGAAAAGCAACACATGCTGCCTCATAAAATGATACAATTTTAACTTATATTCAGAAGCAGAGATGGAACTTTGCAAAGTAGTCCTTATCTCTAGCATTGCTAAATTGATTTCTCAGATTAAGGTTTAGTGACATTACCTTCGGTCTTGCATGGAACGATGATCCTGATCCAGTGAAGTGTGTAAGGATATATTTAATTTATACAAATAACCTCCTTATATTGGTTTTATACTGAAATTTAGGTGTATATGCGAGTGCTTCACTGGGCTAGGGTAAAAATACTCATTGCTGAACTGAATGCACTGAGGCAAGAAATAACTATTCAAATGGGTGAAGCAAGTATCAGTGTTACAGCTGTATGGTAGGGTCCTGTGTAAATATAATTCCGTCTGATATTTGGCTCAGGTTTTTTGGCATAGTTTTGGTACTTGGGGCTTGCAGCTCTGGAATTCCTCTGCCACTTTTAGTTGTATTGTTTTGAGTAGTTCCTCCATTAGCAGACAAGAGGAAAAGTAACTGATTTCCTTGCAAATTACTTAAGTTAGGTGAGAGAATGGCAGGTTTTTTTTCATTAAGTATGAATAAATGTGTCCATGCACTTTAGCCCCCTGCCCCCCCACACTACTTCAGGAGAAGAAGTAATTGTTCAGGGCCATACTGACTTAACCAGGGGATGTGACAAAATGTTATTGTGGTGAGAGATGGCTAAAAGCAAATCTGCCAAAAACATAATTAAGGTAAATGGAAGCCTATATTAATGGAACTCATTGAGAAGCTGAGGCAGGACGAAAATGTGGTTTGAGAATAATTATTTGAAAGCAAAATCATCAAGGCTTATTCTGTGAAGTAAAAAACAGTTAAGCATTCAATGACAGTTTGAAATTAAAAGAAAGTAAAGGATTGCAAATCAATAACAATAAAAAGTGCACTAAGCTAATGGATCCCTTGTTTCAAATTGCAAGTGACAGTTTTGAATTCCAGAGTAAACCCTTAGTGATGGCCCTTTTCATTATTACACAGCAGCCCTGCCATTTTAGCTTCCACAGCTGTACTCACTCAGCTACGTGCTGCTTTGATCTATGACTCTATTTGCCATGCCTTTCAGGGATAAGGAAGTGGGAACTCATTACTGAAAAACACCTGAGTGATTTGGAAGATAGATTTTCATGTCACCAGCTGATCCCTGAGGCTCAGCATCCACCCTTTGAACAGAAAGTTAAGTAAAACCTGAGAAGATGTTTTCCATGTTGCTTTTTCAAAAGGGACCTTGCTGACTAACTGATTTAATGGGCATATCTGTTTGCAGGTGCTTCCGTGTCTTCCAGTAGAGTAAACATTTTTTCTAGTAGCAGTGAAATAGCTCAGTGATTTTCCTAGTCCTGTCTTGCTTTTAGCTGTGTGCTGTTCTCATAATACTCTGGACTACTGACGCTTGACATGAATAATCAGAAATAATTGAAATAATCAGAACTGATTGGAATATTCAAGGTAAAATAGTGCAAGATTATACTACAGGAGAAAATCCTGTAGACAGAGGTGCTTTAGTCTCCCCCTGCCCCACCAATTCCCTTAAATGCTACAATCATTGTTTCCTGTAAGACAATTCTTGTAAGACAATTATTTTTAAAATATCTTATTTTGGGAAACAGTCAGGAGTACCCTATGTATACTGGTATCTTTATGTATATGCTTTGAGACAGCAGCTGGGTTGTATGAATAATTAGTTTTGTTTCTCAGAATAAATAAAGGATGATTCAACCAAAAATTACGCAAGGGTTCCTGTTTATGGAGGGAAAAAAAAAAAAAA
>VZTL01052914.1:17728-30293 GCA_013400535.1 Scopus umbretta | reverse complement strand
TGTTTGGGTTTTTTTTTTAAACTGCTATCCACTGAAAGGAATTTGAAAAGCATATTTAAAAAATATACATTCTGCTCACATTTGGAAGCATAGCATCAAAGTTTCTGCATCTACCTGTTTGAGTGAGCTATTTTGTTTGCAAATTCTTTGTTAAACAAGTGCACTCCTCCAAGCCAGTACAGCTGGGGCCTCTCTGTACAAATATGTTTAACTCCATGATCTGCGCAAGTTTTATTGCTAATAATCTAATCACGTTTCATGACTCCAACCAGTCATAGTATAAATCTGATTTTCATGGCCTCTCTGCTGTACCTGTTGTTCCATTTTCCCAAGTATAAACTCAGTCCCCTAGTAATTTTAAAGTATCAATCATTTTAAAGTACAACTGTTGCTAACCTGTGTGCTCAGCAGTTCTTTCTTCTTTTTATACCATTTGAAGGGAAGCCAAACATTTCTGTACGGGTAGCTTTTGAAAAGGGGGGAAATGTTCCAACACATCTGAATGACAATCTCTAACGTTTAGGGGGATAAAATAGAGTCTAAGGAAGCTGAATTTTAAACTGTGTTTATTTGGAATGTACAACGACAAAGAATGTTTTCAAGCAGAATACTTGTGATCTTTCTCATTCTTTAAAATTACCCTTTTGTAAACCAGTAATGCCTACAAATGCTGTGCAGCAAGCAGCAGGTAGTGCTTGTCCTCAGAACATTGGAAAAAGTAAAAACACCCTGCTAATTCCAAAGAGAATCTTCTCAGCAATGTCTCTCTCCTGTGAAACTCCTGCAGCTTTATAGACTAGCTTGAGTTAACAACACCTCCCTGTTCAAGACCAGATGTGACAGCGGGGAGAGGTGCTGGCAGGCAGTTCTGCTGGTGGCACAGCAGCTAGCTCAGTCAGCTCTGCTGCTCACTGGCAGAACAGAGAGGGAGAGATGTGGTCTCTCATTTAGGGCAGTTCCAGGACGGTGACATGTAGTCAGCCCAACTCTTTGAGATTCCTCCTCAAACACACCCAAGTCAGAATAGACATGAAACACTAATGTGATTTGTTTGATTCTAGGTGTCTCAGTTTCACCATTAGGCTATGAATCTCTTAACAGCTTCATACTCTCAGTGGTCGTGAGGCCTTACCCTGTTGAATCAATTACAGTTATCCAATGTCAAAAGGCATAAATCATATGATAGCTGCATTAAAGAAGGTGGTCTGATTTCAGAATCACAGAATAGTTGAGGTTGGAAGACACTTAAATTGCATATAGTCCAACACCCCTGCTCAAGCCAGGTCAGCTAAAGCAGGATGCCCAGGGCCATGTCTCCAAGAATGGAGACTCCACAATCATTCTCGACAACCTATTCCAGCATTCAGTCCCCTCACAGTAAAGTGTTTTCTTATGTTTAGATGGAATCTAATGTGTTTCACTTTGTGCCTGTTGCCTATTGTCCTGTCACTGAACACCACGGAGAAGAGTCTGGCCATACTCTGCTTAAAAATCGGAAAGATGCATTCCTGATCCTTTTGAAACATAATTGTTTAATATCACCTGGAAATACAATCTACCTCCAGAATGATATAAGCATGGATAAGAAATGATGGGGTTAACCTTCAGTCACGATTACAGGGAGAATCTTCATGCTGAACATCCTGAGCTCTGCTTAGCAGTGCCTAAGATGAAGCGTAGCGTGAAAGAGAGCATCAGCCTGGACAGTAACCTTCCCTATGGCCAGGACAAAGGCAGGGCTTGTGCAGGAACTGAGAGAAATCTTGTTAAAATAGGTACATTATTCTTTGCTGTAGTAAATTTCTGCTAGGAAGGGAGGCAAGAGGAATTGGAAGAGTATTATAAATTACCTGCTTTTGCAGTTATGCTTTGGCTATAACAGATGCCAGCAATCTGGGAAATGCTCTAATCCTTCCTACTTAGTAGTGACCCAGAGGGCTAGGGTCACCTTCACCACCCTACCTTAGGGTGCTGTAGTCACCTCCCCCATTAAGTTTGGCAGTTACAGGTGGTGAGCTGTTGCATCCCGTTTCACTCTGATGCTTGCTGTCAGCAAGCTGGTCTTTTCTTACTGGCTGAGGAGCACAAAGAAGTTAGAAACCTAGAGAATCTGTCCCTTTGAAATTGTTACCTATACTCAGTGGAATGCTATGAAGAACTATGCGATGCAGCTAAAGTAGCATCTAGTGATCTTGCTCTGACTAGTCTTACTGAAAATTTCCCTTTTTATTCCAAGAAGGATTTATTATGCAGCAAAGGTAAATTAAACAGCTGCCAGCTTTAAATGGTGCAAAACTGATGCCACCCATAGTTCCAATACTGAAATGTGAGCCATTAAAAAAACCTGACAGACTTTGCAATCATAAAGCCACTGCTCAAAACACTTACAAAAGATCTGCAATTTTATATTAACTCTTGCTTGTATCTAAGAAATTATCAGATTTTTCTATCAGGGAGCCCAGCAGGTTTTTTTTTTTAACATAAAAAGGTCTAATTAGAAGTGATATTTCTTATAACTTCCTGAAAAAAAATTGGTAGATAATCTTTACTTCGTGAAAATAAGGATTGCCAACACTTGCTTAAATCAAACAGAGTTCAGGATGATACTGTGCAAGCTTCCCCCGTGCAGAGTGCCACCAACTGATTTCACTAGAAGCTTGAAAAACACCTGCTATTTTAGCCTTGGGCCTCTGCTTCCATCATATTTTGATGGCTTAGACAAATACACACTGCATTTAGAATCGAGTCCTCAAGCCCACTTTTCTAGAAAGCACAACTTACATTGATTCTCATGAGTCACAATTAGGGAGGGCGGCAGAAGGGTGCACAGAAAGATTGTAGTTGGTTTTCAGTTGTCAATAATACTCACATACAGACTCTCATGATCTTTCAATGTGATCTGGGTAGCGTGTCATTTCAAATTAACCCTGAAAAGGTAATGGTTGTATGACCACTTTTACAAACCCTGCATACTTCAGAGCATGAAGGTCAAAACTTAAGGAATGCCTTATAGTATTATCACCACTTATATGAATTAGAGGCTCCTTGTGTTCTTGTACTGCTATTTAGGCTATTCTCTAGATGAAAGAGTTTGAATTATACAGTAGAATCTTAATGATACACACAGCCTCACAGAGCCTTCTTGACTAAAGTAACTGAAACCCAACATCTGTAGTCGTATTTTCATGCCCAGGTTAGGTACTGTGATTTTTTTTTTTTTTTTGCGGTAACACTTCAGTAAGTGACTAATGCTGTACACAACCATGCATACGTGAGATATGGCACTCGCCTAATGCAAAGCGTATCTGGAAGAGGCTACAAATTCAGGTAGACATCTAAACCTTTTAGCCTGTAGAAGAGAATGCAGTTCCTTTAATGTACAGTAAACAAGAGACCGAGATTGGGGCCACTAGAGAAGGGCCAACTATGTAGCATCATCATTCATCGGGCTTGCATTAGGGATAAAGGTATAGTGGCAAAGAAACTCCGCAGCTGCTCAAGGCATACTTGCAAATTAGCACCGCTGGTGTTTGTAGCATAGTTGAATGCTGACAGCAGTGCTGCTCATGGCAGAGAATTGAGGCAGGGAAGGAATTCTTTTCTCCTGTTGGCTGCAGCAAAGCAGCTCATTTAATTTAGACTTCAAGCTATATGAGCTACAGCAAACATTGTTTTAAATAAAATGTTTTCAGCAGACTTAACAATAAACCTTAGTGGCAGTGTTTGACATGCTTTTGCATTTAATATACTATAGAAAGATGGCACCTCATAAAATTATGACTCATTCTTAACACTTCAGTGATAAATGACTCAGTGAGACTGACTTTGTATGGATACAAAAATTTTGATTAGTACTTAACTCTAAAACATGTTTTAGAAGTTGAAATTGAGGTAAGCTGCCATCCTGCTTATAACTCTCTGAAAGGTAGTACAGAGAACTTTGTGTTTTCTAAAAAACACACGTTTGTTCTGTTCTCTCACAACAAAATGGGAACATAATAGTCAAGACTTAGTTAATGGCCAAGATGAGCCTCAGTCATGAAACACATTTCTTGCAGTAATTGTTTTCTAGTAATTGTCCCATTGCTTATATTTCAATACATTATAAAATAGACATGTGTGTGTTTATTATAACAGTTGTCTCATATAAAATCATATATCATATGACAGTGAGTCATATCTTACTGTGTATTACAACAGTAACTACCTGGGTGGTATCACATACTGTGTACTTTTGCACTGGTCTGTGTAGACTCCAAAGCTGTCCGAGCTCTTGAGGGACTGGGTACAAACTGCAAACCCAGAAAGGGCCCATCAGTCCAGCTGCAGCTTACCCTTCTATCATAAAATGAGTGAAGACTTCAGTTACTTAATTACAAGCTTACCACATTTCTAACACTACAGAAATTCTTTTCACAGCATCTCTCTTCAGGAATGCAGTTTAAGCACAACGTCAGGGAACAGCAAGAGCAGGTTGCTCCCTAAGGGAAGTTGAGCTGGCAGCTAAGGGGTGACCACGGTGCAGACTAGGCAAGGATCTCACCATCAGGACACACTCCGGAGACAGCACCGGAGACAGGCAAAGAGAGCAGGATGGCAACAGCAACAGGTCCTGTTGGTGTCCAGTGATTGTCAGGCAAGACAGGGTCCAAGGTCTGTCAAGGGATGCACTACAGCACCTCAGGAACAGGGTCAGAAGCAGACAGGCCTAAGACATAGCTCAGGAAGGGACTGAGAGGCCCAGCCTGAGCTTAAATGGACTCCCTGGTCAAAGGTGTGGGGAGACCTCAGATGAGGCTGATCAGAGTAATTACTGAGAGCGCTGCACTCAGGGCCCTGACAGGGAACATGCAGGTTTTGTGACATGATTTCTAAGCTAGTGTCTTTTTACCATTAGCAACATAAAAAGAATACACACTTAGAGAAAACAGGAGAATATTTGCATATGCTTTCCATTCCCCAGATTTCTTGTTACTCTGGAACAGCCTTTGGACATACATCACCGTTCTCTAAGATACTCAGGATTATTCTCCTTCTCCTATAACACTTGGTGAGTCAATTATGAACTTGAATTCCTTTCTGATATGTGGTGCCCCAAATGCTCACAAGCTTTTGGAGCCCCTTCATAAGTGACAAATTGCCTTATAACTATCTCCAGAATGTGACAGAATCAATTTTCCTGATTTCTCTTGCTTTTCTGTCCGTGGGTGTTTTTAGGAAGCTCATTTAACTAGAACTAAATCTATATTAGAGAGACTCTATGCCCCAGTAACTACCTAGGACATCTGTTAAAAACACATTTTGATTTAATAAATAAAGTTCTTAACAATTATTTTATAATATGTCTTTTCAAGTACCTTGTGCTATAGTTAACATATATATGTATAAATATGTATGTGTATATATATGTATATAAGTAATGCACAAGTGCAGTTACATTCTCATGCGTAAGTGGTCTGCCACAAAAATTTACATTGAATGATGAAGACTAGTGTAAACAGCTGAAACCAGAACAGCGGGCAACAGTGGGAACCACTTCGTAAGTTCTTGAAGGGCTAACAGATCTAATTAAGGAAATGAAATCCTACAATATGGTAAATAAGTCTCTGAGTATATTGCTACAAAATGGGAAAATATTTTTGCTCGTTGCCTCATCTCTTTCATTTCTAACTTCTTTGGCTTTTAAAAATGTATTCAGTCTTGTGAATTGTTTTGTGATGGAATTTGTATACTGTATTTATTCTATTATACGGATTTATTTTCAGTGAGTGGGATCTTTTATTTTGTAAAATAAATAAATAAATAAAATAAACGATAACATTACGGTGATTCTTAATGTGGTATTTCTAAAGAAACAACTCCTTTTAATCTTCACAGAATATGTATGTAATGCCCATAGGAATAATTCATAAAAATAAATCACATTGACACATTCCATGGTATCTTGTAAGGCCCTGCAGGGTGGCAGTGGCAGCAGCCACTTTTATTTACCATGTGTCTATTCCCCCAAAAGCTTTCTGTCCTAGTTTTAATTTGGCTTTGCATCATTCTAAACAAATTGGTTTGATTTTTTTTTTTTCTGCATTTGAGAAGCTATTTGGTATTTCATTGCTAACCTTTCTAAAGGCTGACGGTAGGTCAGAGGCATCATCATTCTGTCCTGTGTGAGAAAGTTGAATGTACCTGTGTTCTTCAGGTGCAATTTCTCTGCTGGTGTGAGGGCTTAAAAGAAATGTTAAGCTGACTACTATGAAGAATCATAGGATCACAGGATCGTAGGATAATTCATGTCAGAAGGGACCTCAAAAGGTCAACAAATCAAATGCTGTATGGGGATAACCAGCTATCCTAGGTACAGAAAAGCTAAGTCAGACCAAGAAGATGGCACTGAGCACGTCACAAGACCGGTATCATGGGTATCATGATATAAAGGTAACAGTTCTGGTGTTCTCTTGTGTCATGGCAGTTAGAATTGCTTATGTACCAAAGTATCACTGTTTGTCATTAACTGGTGGTCTGAAAAGCAATCCCACAAGAAACTTTTCTTGTCTCAGGAAAGCTCTTACGGGCTTCTTAAAACTGTTTTCTTGTAAAACAAAATAAAGCCTTTCCTATGCAAGATAAAAGCTGGAGACCTGCTTTTCAACATTAACTACCTATTCTATGGCCGTCTTCCCAGACTTGCATCTATTCTAGATATTACAGTTCTGGACCTCTTAACCCTCTACCATCCTGTTTGGGTATTGTGTATCCTATAATGGAGAGGTGAAAAATATGTTCTGAAAATATAAAATGCAAATAAGTAATAACTCATAGTAAGCATCTATGATGTTTTATTTTATTTATAAGCTAAAAATAGCTGTAAAATTTACCACGAAGAAATTTTCTTGCTTGGTCGGAGTTGTCCAAGAAATGGCCTTGTCTCACGGACTAAGGAGTGAAACATTTTTATTTTTAGATATACATACCTCATGCTATTTTACCATTCCAGCTTAACCACCACAAAGACAATAGACAAATGCACAGCTGCAGCATAAAACCAAAAACACCTAACAAACATCACCTCCCCCAAAAAAGCAGGTCTCACTTAACTGATATTCTAATAGTTCCTGTTTCGTTATTTGATTTAAGGAGAGTTTAAAGGCTATATTGATACTGAGTTGCAACATATGTTTCACAGTGTTTTTATAGTATAGGGTAGAAGGTGTAACTGTAGAAACGGTTTCCTATTGAAATTAATACATATTTTAGAACATGATCAGAGAAACAGAGAAATTGGGTAAGTGGAATTTCACATAGCAAGTTAAATTTATGGTTTCTGCATACAAAAAAAAATTATTTAGAAAATCCTTGCTTTCACAGGAAATAGAATCTTAAGATTTTTTTAGGTATTCTACAGCTGTTACGAAATGCAGGTCATTTGTATACATTCTAGTAATCCTTCTACAGGCGTTAATTTTTAAATACATTTCTCATAAAGTTTGAAAAGATATTTAAAGAAGTTGTAGGACACTGTCTCTTTATATCTTTGTGTATGAAATGGCAATTTGAGCATTATTAGCTTTTTTTAAATGAAGGTAGTATAACCTTTGTGGTAACTTGTATAAATTACCAAAGGTTTTTTTCTATGTGCATCTATCCTATAATCCAAAATTAAAATACAGTCATATAGATATGCAGAATATTACCCACTTCTAGTTTTAAATGTTAAATTACTTAAAACCTTTTTTTACTCTGTGTTTCATTTGAGGATCTTATAGTTCAGTTTCTCTTGGCAACCCTTTAAGAGAGGTTATTGTCTATTCTCATTTTGCGTGTGAGGCAACTGAGATAAAGAACATTAAACTGACCTATACAAAGTTACTTGATTATTGGCAGAGTTTAAAGCCCAGAGAGAAAATCATAGCTCCACTGAAGAGAAACCTAAAACTTTGAGATGGTTCAGGAGGGCAAGATTCTGCTGCAAGTCTTCTATTTATGCTGCTAAAATATTTTCCTTCATGTTACAAATAAGAACAGGGATTGTAATATTTATAGCTAGGAAGTGGAAGGCAGTATTCAAACTTATTTATGCAACAGTAGCCTTTCAAAAACCTTAAACTGAGTCTGACATTGAAAAAGATTTGCAAACTGTACCATAATTCTTGCCTCCCAGAGATAAAAGTATGTTCTGAACTTCAGCTTGGGCTCAGCAACCCCTCAATTTTCAGTTCTGAGCCAGGACCCTGATGGCAATGCAGCTGCTCAGGTCTCTAATAACCATCACTTCAATCACCATCAACAATGAATGTAAACTTTGGAATTGCCTTGAGCTATACAACTAATTTGAATTTGTTGTGCAGTTTGAAAAAGAGGGGATTAATACAAAACAATGCTAGAAAGAAAAATCTCTCGACTTTGAAATAATTTTTCTTATGGAACTTAATGAAAAATTTCCACATGTAATATGAATTGTTTTGACAGGCTGTGACGTTTGTGCTGGGAATAGTACCGAAGGGATGCTAGACGGGCTATACTTTGGTCCTCCTTTGAAGCCGATAGCTTCATATCCATCAACTTCAATCAGAACAGTATTATGGCAAGTACCTTTTATAACTGCTTTTATTCCATTTTTTCTTTACGGAGGGTATGTTTATGTGGTTGCATTACCAGTTCATCTGTTTGTCTGTCTTTCCGATAACTTTAAAATGTATTTTCCAATTTTAATCCAAT
The DNA here is from genome assembly GCA_013400535.1 of Scopus umbretta. NCBI lineage: Eukaryota > Metazoa > Chordata > Aves > Pelecaniformes > Scopidae > Scopus > Scopus umbretta. The sequence goes on along the minus strand of VZTL01052914.1, from coordinate 21,581 downwards.
TCAACAGAGGGTACTTGACTCAAAGATACTAAATCCCTACGTTTCATGAAAATAAGAATCTGGGTAGAAGATGCCGAGTCCTACTAAGGCAAATGCGGAGAGAGACTGACCTTTAACCATTCTGCTTGGTCTGCCCAACAACCAAGAGGCAACAGTTTGCATATAGTAGCAAACTGACCTTGAAACCCTGGGCTAATCACAGTATCTCCCACACTGTAAAACCTTAATTTTACAACTAGGGATAAGGTGATGTATGGAATGTAAAATGACTGACTAAAATCTGAGATTTTATCAGAAAACAAACTTGGCCCTTAGAGCTTTCAATGGCAATATATTTATGCTGTATTTGATGGAGAACAAATACAAGTCTTCCCCTTCAGGATTTGGATCTCCTTCACTGGCTTTCAAAGGGTTGCCCTCATGGAATATGTTTGCCCCATTGACAGTATCAAAATGTTTCATTACTTGCTGACTCCTTTTTTCATGACTTCTATGTGTACAACTGTTGAGTAGTTAAAACAGTTCAATATGAACCCAAGAAATTCATCAAGGATAAGCCTTCAATAGCCATTAAGAACAAAAATCAAATGCAACTTCTTGCTTGAGAAATTCTTACATTTCTTATTGGTAGAAAGGGGGGAATATGCTAGAGACAGGATCACTCTGCTCATGCCTTACATACTTCCCTGAGTGTCCCGTACTGGCTGCCAATTGTTCTTTCTCATTACTGTGGAAACAATGCAATACCAGAAGCAGGCACAGGGCCAACCCATCTCCACTCTCCAGAATCCCGCTGAATAGTCACTACATTGAGAACATATGAGAGATTAAACTGAAAAGAATAGACACTACGCGGGGCTGTTGTTTTGGAGATAGGCTACTGGGCTAGGTGGACCTTTGGTCTGAGCAGCTTGGCCTTGCTTATGTTCTGTGTTCTTATAAGCTGTTGAAACTTGATTAAAGGTCATATTTCATTCAGAAGCCTCTGTTTGACATACACCAGCTCTCCAGGACCTGCAGCTAGGGTAGGATTACCTGTGATTTATGATGCTTCTGGAGGTTATAACTAGCACTGTATAAGCACAGAAGAACTGAAGGCATAAATATGCTGTTTAGAAAGTAAACCCCACCCAAAAAAAAAGAAAGGTAAAACTAAAACCTAAAAAATTAACTTTCTTTGAAGTATACTTTAGCTCTAGACTTGAGACCTGTGTGGAACTACCTACTACACAGTATAGCATGCATAGTTTTCTATGTTAGTTTCTAGTTTGAATGCAAACTCCTAGAATTCCTGTTGGACACATTCTTGAATAGGATGCCATACTATTCTGTAGCATCTGGAAACTATGTAGTTGCAATAAGTATCTGCATGTGACAATGTTAAAACCATGTGAATGAATAAGATGTCTCATCTACATATGATAAAAGAGGGTATCAGATAAGATAATGCAAACTAGTTCCTCAAAAGCATGGGTACCATTGTTGAAGTCATCTGGCCTTGAATATTTGCATGTCTGTCATGAAAATACTTTATGGTCAAAATAGCGACATGCTGCACACGGTAATCCTATAGCATCATTATTTCTGAAATTGCTTTTTTCCACTCTGAGACAGATAACCAGGATCTTCTGGATCTTAGATAATCGAGTATCTTCAATGAATGAGTCAACTCCTCCAGATTTTACTATGTTAAGAGCCATGTAAGGGCAAATTACGGGGGGTGTGAGATGTATTTTGTGGAGCTCAATCCTAAATGTTTCATGTAAAAAGAACATTCAGTGTAGCTGGTCAATAGTTCTATGAACAGAACACTTGCAAAACTGTCCCTTATTTCTAACAGAGATGTGTATATTAATTAGAATGAAGCTATAAATACATACGACAAGGAGACTATCCACAGTTGTATTCCCAAATGAAAACTAATCTGATGTGCTCTGCAGATAATGTTGTTGGGCAAAATAATCACAGTAACATATGAGGAGGGAAATACTTGAATATTCACAATGTCCTTCTTATTAGAGTCAACCTAAGATGAGGCTGCAGCAGTCTCCAAAACAGAACTTAAAGATTTTTTTTCTTCCCAAAACCTTAAAATGACCCCAAACCAAGGACAGAAAACAATACTAACCCCAATGTATTATCACTCCTCTGATTTAAGAAATGAAACTTTTTTCGGTGTAATTTAAAGTGTGGTTCTATATGTGCTTGGTATAGAGTTCCTGCTGTTCTTCAAAGCTGTGATTTTCCGCTGTAAATTTGGTCTTCTCTGTCATCCCTTAGTTCTCCAGAATGCATAATCTGATGGTCCATTAGTTGTGTGAGGAAGAGAACCTGTTCCTTTCAGTGCCAAGGAGGGAACTGGTGTTCAGTGGGAATCTCATGCATGAAAGGCCCATCTAGGACTGGCTGATGAATGGCTGTAGTCAGACTTCAGTTACATTCTTTCGAGCAGTTTTGGAATGGAAAACATTATCTGTGGGTTATATGGCTTTTGATTACATTAAAGCAATTATCTCCCGGCTGCTGTGAAACTTTGGAGATGGGGAAATGTTCAAAAAGGTCTGTGTAAAACAGATTGCTGGTTCCAGCTCCCAGTGGCAGGCGGAATACCAGAAATTGTTCTGTCAAAAGTGAAACGATCTAAAGTTACCTTCCCCTGGCTTTGCATCCTGTGTCTGGGTTCTTTGGTCGCTGACAAGGATCGACCTCACCTGGTCTTTTCTTCAGTAGGTGCACCAGCACAGTCTCCTTTTTTCTCTGCTGTCTCCTCTGCTGTGCTTTTTCCTCCCTGTTTCCATTGAATGTGCGTGAATGTGAGCTCCTCATTTTCCTTGGTTGAAATTAGCAAGTAAGTTTATGACTTATTAAGGAAATGCATCCATCCACATGAACACGGTATAGTTGTCTGCAAGCCATTTCCCTAGGAAACCAGGCTAAAAATGGGGATACTCCCGCTCTATCCTCTCTGCAAATTAACTCCATTCTGACTCTCTAGCCAATGTCTTTCAGTGCAAGATGCCTTTTTGGTGAAAGATGCTTTGCCCCAGTTGCTTTCAGCAGTAACGCTTATCCTAGGAATATTTCAAAACTGCTGACATTGAACCGCATGGTGCGATCGATGGTAAACATTTGTAGTGAAGGGCATGTGTTTACATAGGGAACTGAAAAGCTTTATTCGTTTCCTGACTGAAAAGAACTCCCTTTCATAATGTCAGTTACGTGATTCTCTGTCGTGATCCGCGTCGTCTGAATCTGTAAATTACTTTTCTCAAAACGAAGGACTTCGAAGCGGTGCAGCAGCCCGGCGCCCGCACTGGGTTAGCCAGCAGCCTCTGTCGCTCCAGCGCCGCGCCCCGCAGCCCGCCCGCGCGGCGGTGCCCGCTCCCCGCAGCGCTTCCGCGCCGTCGCGTTCCTCGCCTCGTAGGAAGAATCGGTGTGGCCCTGCTGGGGGCCGCTGAACAGAAAGGCTGAGATACGCTGAAAGGGGGAAGTTTTTTCTCCGGGGCTATCAGGTCTGCTTTTGACTTAGTGAATGCTTTGCTTGGGAACGTGTTTAGGCGTTGGTTTAAATTAAGCTTTATCTCGTACTGTTTTTTTAAAGTCACCTGTGAAGACAGTACAATTTTAGATTAATTTTATTAAGCTAGTGTAAGTCTCCCGCGGCTGCTTATTTAAGCAGCAAGGTACTGTAAGAGCAAGAAAACGTTGTCTTGCTTTTAGCTTGAACTTGTGGATTGTTTTTAGTGGACTTAAAAGGTTGGCCTCACCGAAGTAAGCCTCCGGACCACCTCCCGCGTGCATCTGAAGTCAGGTTCCGATTTAAACTGTTTACTCTGCCACTGATGGCGTCCGG
>VZTL01052914.1:0-12075 GCA_013400535.1 Scopus umbretta | reverse complement strand
GGGGGCGGCTCCCGCCCCGCCGCGGTCCCGGGCGCGGAGCGGCGGCGATAATGCTGGGGCGGAGGAGATGGCTCTGCTGAGGCGCATCCAGCCCCGCCGGCCGGCCCCATTGTTGCAGGCGCCGCGAGTCACTTAATCTCTCGCTAATTCTCCGGCCTCCGCTGGGCCGCGGCTGTTGGTTTGCTTTCGCTTGCCTGGGGGGGACCCAGTTCCCGGCGGCGGCCCCGCTGCGGCGTGGCGGTGCCGCGCTCGAGCTGGGGGAGAGGAGGAATGAGGGAGGAAAGGCAGCCTGAGGAAACTTAAGGAGAGTTGGTTAGTTTGGGAAGCTGCCGCCGCTTCCCTCGGCCCGTCCGGTAGAGAAGGGCTCCCCTGGGGTTCCTCTGCCCCCGCGTCAGCCGTGCGGGTGCCAGAGGCCCTCCCTCGCTGGGGGCCGGTGTCCCGCTGTCGGGGGTCGTTCCCGGCCCCGCGGTGCATGCTCCCCGTGCCTCTCTCCTTGTGCCCTAGAAGGTGAGCGGAGGAGCAGAGGAAGATGAATTCCCAGCAGCAGAGGATGGCCGCTATAGGAACTGACAAGGAACTGAGCGACTTGCTGGACTTCAGTGCGGTAGGATGTTCTCCGAGGTCTTCTCGTGACTTCTGCGTGGTAAAGCGAGCTGAGGAGTAGGGGCAGCAGCGTGCAGGGCTTGGCTGGGTCCGTCTCAGCCAAGTTGGACACCTGAACTTTGATGTAATGTCTAGACTTCCAGATTTAATACTGTAATACCGGCTGGGTCAATTGGTTTAACTGGTTAAAATCAGACTGACCCAGTGATGGCATAATCTAATAATTAACGTTTGTTAAGCTGGTATGCGGCACTGGTGCTTTGGCTTCCCCCCCCTTTTTTTTTTTAAACAACAAAAAAAAATAATGCCTGTAAATAACGGAGTTTATTCATTGATAGTTCCTGCAGTAATTTTGACTTAAAAGTATCACACAGAAAATACCTGTAATTTTCTAACATTTAAAAAACATGCTTGATTTATCAACATAATAGAAAACTACTGCCTCTCAAAAACTGTTCTTATCTAGTGACTTTAAACTCAGAGCAATAAAAAATACAGTTTGAGTAGCAACATTTAAGATACATTACTATTGTAAATTGCCGTAGTAGTAGCAGGTATTTTATTTTTTTTGAGTTGTTTGTGTTCCTAGAGAAAAGAGATTTTAGTGGTATTGATAGACTGCAAGGAGTACTTTAGCTTATTGGTTTTTTGGGTCTAAACATGCCTATTACATTCTGTTTATTTTTTAGCAGAAAAATGACTCAAGTAATTGTTCCTTATCAACTTTTTTTTAAAGCTCACATTAATTCATCACAGAATTTCAAAGCCAATTTAAACGCATCTTTTTTTTTTCTTGTTTTGTAGATGTTTTCCCCACCTGTTAATAGTGGGAAAACCAGACCAACTACGCTAGGAAGCAGCCAGTTCAGTGGATCAGGTAGGATGAATCCGAGATACATCAAGTTCATGTAACTAGGTCTTGATGTTTTAGGTTAGTCTTTATGTGCTTGAGGTATGGTAATCTCCCGATTGTACACATTCTTATGAGACTTTCAGATTAGTTAGAGATGTGCTGTTTTGATCTGACTTTATAACACGTTTTTGTTAACTTTAATCACAGTTGTCCTCTGTATGCCTTGGACTACTTGTCCCAGTGCGGTGAAGTGTTAAGTATCTCTAGTCATACTGACATGCAAGTTGCCTGTTTCTCTGTTATGTTAAAAATGAATGGCTGCTTTGTTTTTGTTCGTTTGATAAAATCAAACTTAACTGTTCAGTTTGTTTCCTAGCCTCTGTATGAAAGGGGAAAACACTTAAGTAAAATGCCAAAATGAAATACTCCTGACTCAAGGGTGTATTTTAAAATGCAGTTTTTAGGGAAAATAAAAGGCTAATACAATTTTCTAGTACTGTGTAGTTCTCAGTCTTGACAAACAGAATTCTCATGTTGAACCTTTATCAGTGCATCTGGAAAACAAGTGACTGTGTTTGCATGTTGCATGTATTTCGTGGCTTCAGTGTCTTTTCACTGAGGTCCACCTAATGGCCGTTTTCAGAGACTTGTAAGCCAAGCCTGTAACAGGAAAGAAAGTGCATGTTTTTTAACAGATACTTTGTATCATTCTTGTAAAGGGAATATTTATTTCTACTTTCAAAAGAGAAACTAAAGTAACATTTTGATAATGTGTTTTCTTCTTTTCTTTATGCTTATTTTCTGTGAATACAGTGAAGTGATATTTTTGTTTTTATGAATACAACAAAGTGATGTTTGTGTTTTTAATTAAGATTAATGAAAATAAATTTTTAGACTGTCGGTTGGGGCGTGAAGTAGTTGCTTGAAGTTGTGCAATGACGTTGCCTGTCTGCTTCTTGCTTTGTCAGAGCTGTTACTTTGAGAGTCCAAATGACACCTTGCATTTTAGTCACACGTTAGAATTTTTTTTTTAAAAGCATCTTAAAACCTCTGAATGGTATGATTTTGCAAACTCTTCAGAGACTATCTCCCACATCTAATTTAATGACAATAGGTAGCAAACATTGTAATTGTAACATATTTGAAGAAGCAGTTTTACTTTTTCTCTCCTAGAATATCTAAGTGGTTTTGTCTTGCTCTTTGAAAGTATGTCAAGTTTAAACTATTGGCAATAGTAAGACAGCAAATCCATATACAATGTAGTTTATATTTTTTCTTTTTTTTTTAAATACAAATATTCAAGACAGTTTTTTCTCAAAAGCTTGTTTTAAAAGACATTCAGGCAGCTAAAACTTATTTTGGGGAACACAACCTCAGCATCTCATCCTCCTTTCCCCTTGCTTTTCCTGAATGATCAGAATAATTTTCTGTTGAATAATGAAGCCTTCATTTTGAATTTAGCTCTCAGATCAGTCTTGGGTAATGCGGCTTGCCTTGTTTGTGGGTAATGTTTCCCCTTCTTTCCTTGGATGGCTCAGAAGAAGGAAGAATGGCAGAATACTTAGCTTTCCGAGAGAAACAGTGTTACTGAGTCCTTGAATTTCTTTACCAATATGGTATATAATCACATAGATTCCAATCATGAGCAATACTCTGCAGATGTCAAACAAGCTACAACCTCAACTGAATTCCCCTTGGAAAAGATAATGGTATATAGTTGTGGGTTTTAATTCAAAATATTTCTAGTTGTAGAGATTTACTCGTTAGTGGGATTATATGCCCTAATTCTTGTAATGTTACGACCTAAGCCTTGACCTAGGGGGATTACCCTGCAGGAGCGAGAGGTGACAAATTTCTATATTAATTGTGTTCTGAGTCAGTGTTAACTGTTGTAGAAAGACTATGTTAAGATCACTGACGAAGTATAGACATTTAATTTCTAGCACTCTGATTTAATTGTGATCTGGCTTTAATTTCAAGTGTTTTGTAAACTCTGGGACAAACAATGTTTGAACACTTTTTTTACTGCTAGAGGCCACTTTTTAAAGAGAGACGTGAAGAGAAAGAAGTATTTACTCGTTTGAGCTATCTAGTACTGAAAAGCACAGTATACACAGATTCCTAAAAAGTACTTTTTAAAAATTTTTTCTTTGAATATGGAATGATGCTACCTGTTACAGACACTTTCTGTGATTTTGATGGCAATTACAGAAGGGAAGCTTGCGTCAATGAATTTCCCATTAAACTCAGTTGTTTTATTTTTCTGATGTCTTCACAAGCCTACTGAAGGAAATGGTTTTCCTTTTCTTAGTTGGAGTAAGAACGCGTTCATTGTTTGTTATTACAGAGCTCCCTTTTTCTCATTCAAATGTAAAATAAACAAATCTGAAAACACCTTCCCTGCCCCCCCACCTCCTGCCCCCAACCTATCAGTGATTTGAAATGCAGCCTAATGGCTCCCTTTAAGTAGGTGGAAATCAATTGTTTGTCTGTGTGGCTCTTAAACTGTATACTTCCAGGAAATCTGATTTAGAAAGAAGTAATGCTCATGGTGCATTTTTCTTGCCACCCCCAGCTGCCCAGTTTCAAAGGACAAATTAGTTGCTGTTCAAGGATGGTTAAGTTCTGTTTGTTTTTCAGGTGTGACTTTGTGAAGTGTTGGAAATACTGCGGTGTATGTTACTAATTCTGATGTAAGAAGCTTGATTTGGTATAATTCTGCAGTATTGCTGTTGATTATTCTGTAAAAATATATATGTAACTGGGTTGCATAAGTGAAACAGCTAATATGACTGATATGTATAATTTGTAAGAAAATACTGTCATGAATTAACATATGAACATTGTGTTTTGATTAAAAGATAGCTAAAGTCTGGTTTTGGGGCAGGCTTGCTTTCTACAGGTCAGTCAGTTGTGAATGAAAGCTGCAGATAAAATAAGTGAACTAATCTGATATATCATAGTAACATGGCAGTAAGTCATGTAAGCTGCTGATAAAGTCAAATAACTTGGTCAGGCTACTGGTGAAAATAAACATATTGGAGAAGTAACCTGATACGTAAGTCGGTGAGTTAAGCCACAAAATATTCCTTGTCATACCTGTTGTAATTAGGTCTTGTTTAAAACAGAACTTCCCATTCTTTTTTCCTCCAAAACCAACTTGTATAGATAAAGCCATTTCTGTTTTAGAAATCATAGGAGAAGGCAAAGGTCAGAGATATGCTCTACTGGGCTTTTTAATCAGGCTTGTTTTTTTTTCAGATTTTATTTAAAATTAACATTTTCTGTGTTGCTACTGTCATTAATAGTAGTGTTTATGATTTACAGTGAAATTTTGCTTTGTTTTGCTTTTATTGAAACCGTAAAATGTATGCCAATACAAACCTAGATGTTTACCCACTTTGCCCAATGCCCTTTATTTATTACCGTAACTCCATTAAAATCCAGTCACAATATTCAGGTGCCTGCCATAGGCAATAATAGTGCAGTTTTCCTATGATTCCCAGTAGGTTTGATCTCAACTTCAGTTTTTCCTGTGGTTGAAATTTTTTAATCTCGGATGTGGTATGCTAAAATAAAACCCTTTCTTTTTCTTTTGCAAAGAACTTCTTACGTGTTAAAGAAGAATATATCTGAGACAATATTTTCCTAGGTGGCCTACTACCTTCAATTTTTGTAGCCTCCTCATTGTAGTGATAGCATTATTTTTGCATGTGGCTGTGCTCGTGCATATGCCAAGGTATCATTCAAGAAGCTGAAGTAAGATAATGTGGATGTCTAACAGAAAATGAAATGTAAGAGTTTAAAGTGAGGTGCAGTTCAAGAGCTAAGTTGCCTAAGTATGATGCTTCTCATGCCTGTAAGATTCTTCTGAAGTTCATGAAAAATGCGTACCTGTGTTTGTGTGTGGACAGCATTGAGCACAAATCTTGTGTGTACCCAGACATTCCTCATACTAGACCTACATGCAAAAAACCCCTTTCTGAATGTATCTGTTTAGATATCCGTTTGTATCAGTTTGGTCCCCTTTAATGCATATTCAAGAGGCTGCCCTTTCCACTTCTGTCTACTAATGTACTGAGTTTGCAAGGAATGGTTTGGGATAGGCCATTAATTAGTAGCTTGATGCAAAGACCATTTAAGTTGATAGCCTACCATTAACCTGAGTGTCCCTAAATTAGGGCCATGTGTCTTGAGACTGGACACAAGGGCAATTCTTTAGCAGGTCTATTAAGTTACCAAACAGTGCTTCCAAAATTAGCAAAACCTGACTTGATTACTCTTTGTCAGTTCTGTAAATTTTTATTTCCTTTTTTGTTTTGCATCAGCAGTTCTTTGTAAAACAAACAAACAAAACCCCAACAAAAGAACTTGGGAGAGTTACCCATGGGCAATGTTTTAAATGCTGCATTCATTAATCTACAGCAAGTGTTGAAGAGGAAAGGCACCCTTAACACAGACAGCCAAATCACAGCCTTGGAGAAAACTACAGAAAGATCAAACTTTTTGTGTATGTAAATTAGTGCCCCATACCTTTCAAAATACATTGTTTTTTCTTCTTTTTATCAGAACTGTGATTCCTAAGAAGAATCAATTCTCTGATACCCTTCTATGTGTGTTCTGGTGCAGTCTCCCGTTAATGTATAGGAAATGCCTAGTGCCTGCTCCTAATCCCTGGATTAGGGAGTTGATGAGAGGTCTCATGTAGTCACATAGTCTTGTCCTACAACGTGTTAGGTCATGACAGACTCTTTTAAATAAATAAATAAATAAAAGCGGAAGGCCTATATGTCAGGAATTTGATCCGTATTTCTGGTTTTGTCATCCAAAATATGTTATGGTCCTGGGTGGTTTTGTTTGCCTTTCAAAAGAAGATAAGCTTATTGTGTATTAAATGCCAGAAATCTAGGTGGCCTGTTAAAATAAACATTAGGTCATCCAGCTGTGTGGCTTTTTTATTATTTTTATTTTTAATACCTAGTTTGTTCTCTAGCTCCATTAAAAGTGAATTGGCAGACCTGGTAACCTAGTATTTCGTCTTGGGTCTGAGGGGTGCTAAATTCTGTCCTCTTCTGAAGAGCATGGGAGGACTGGTAGAAGCCTCATGTTGGAAAGCAGAAGAGTATCTGCAACTTCTTTCCTTTTTAGTTGGTAGGGGCGACCCATGGATTACCCTTCAAATGGGCCAAATGCATGTGAGAGAAAGATTTCAGTCTGGATCCCTCACCTATTGCGTTTAGAAACCTAGAAGAGGGATACAGTGCTAGTAAATATGTGACTTGGCAGCCTCTGTCTCACTACTGTTGTCTCTTTTCCTCCTTCCCTTCCCTTGCCTTTGGAAAGAAAAATTATCAGACACTTACTCCATGAACAGTCTTGAAAAGTACAGCATATAAAAGGGCTAAGTAACTGCTTCTGTATTCCTGTTTAAGAAAGGAGAAAAAAACATTGGACAAATAGAGGGAATGGATAACCCAACTTAAAAGCACACAGTCCCTTGCAAAGTGTTTGTGGTTGCATGGATATTGAGGTGTTTTCTGATTTTTTTTTGTTTTGTTTTAAAGGAGAAAAGGAACAGCTAGGTGTTCTGAATCTAGCTTGGTGAGCAGATAAGTAGGTGTTTGTCCATTATTTATTGCCATTGGCTATGGTTTTGAAATGGCTGTTATCACTTAAGGTGATGATATGAACCTCGTGTCAATTGGTCAGAAATTCCTTGCTGTCTTCCCAATAACAAAGTTTAGAATTTTTAGTAGCGTTTGGCCTGTCTTCTGTTTAGAGATATACTTGACATTGTTAATAAAGGAAACTGTAACTTTTGCTATATTGACATGTAGAAAGCATTCTTTCAAAAAGTTAATCTCATATTTTCAGCAATTAGTTTTCCCTGGGTGAGAGCAGTGATGTGATCACTGTGCTTACAAGCACAGCATCTAACCTCCAATCCCTATGTAAATGTTACTGTCTCCCAACGCAAGAAAGATCTTTGCAGTGGTATTTCTGGGAGGCTTCAGGAGGTCTGGAGTCGCAGTAGTGCCTTGTCCTTTCCTGATGTGCGTGGGGTGCCTCCCACCATCACCCTCCACCCCAGCCAGTAGCTCTTTGATCTGCCAAATTTTTCTGATCTACTGCAAATGATGAAGAGTATCCAGATGCTTTGAAGAGTGGTCTTAATAGCATGTGGGAAGGAATATGATTTGAAATTGCCTGTTGCTGTATTTTTGGACTTACCCAGAGAGCAGTGTTGGTATAAATGTAAACAGGAGGACTAAAGGTTTAGGTGCAGTGGAGGAAGAATCCTGAAAAGAGACTGGGGATAAATTGCACGTTATCTGAGGAATTCCTTTTCTTTAATATTTGTGTGTCCTTTAACGGCAGCTGAAGTTGTAGTTGGTCCCTTAATTACTGTAGAGTTATTATGTCTGTAGCTTTTGCTAAGGTTTGGGGTTTTTTGGTTTTATTTGTTTGTGATCTTTTTTGGTCTTTGGCAAGGGAATTTTATGTTAAAAGCTTGTCATTCATACCTACATGCCAAAGTTCCCCCTTCCCTCCCCCGCTTCTTTCCAGCTGTCACAAAGAGGACTTAACCCCTTAGTCATTTTGCTATCAAGTTGGTATGACAGCTGTTTGTCTCAGATAATTCCACTTTATCCATAGTTGAGCCTATAGATACTGTTACATGATTTCTGTTAATCTACTGTATGCTATACTATAAACTTGGTAAACTATATTTTCTTTAGGTTGCTAAAGTATGGCGTAACTTTTCATGGTTGAAAATCGTATGTATTTATGAACAGAAGGATGTTTAAGGCACTAATATAATACCATATCACTTAGTAAGACTGGAGTTTGTGGAAACTATTTTTAAAATGAAAAGATGTGCATAAACTTGAGTAGTTTACTAGACCTCTTGAGCTGACTTGACGGCGGAGATGCATGGGTTTTTTTTTTAGTGCTGTAGTGTTGAAGGATTATGTTTTTGGGGAATAGCATTGAGCGTTTTTAGAAGCTTTATAAAATTTCTTAAATTACCTATAGAGCCAGATGTGATATATTAAGTCTTCTGTCTTTAATTTCTTTCAAAATAAATATTAGTTTATCATATTTGAAAATTCAGTTTCAATAAATGACTTCACGGAATAAAGTATGTTCTCTAAAAAACTTTTTTTAGAGGCATTGTCTAACTTAAAGTGTTAGTGCTCCTTCAGAAGTGCATAGCAAATCTTGATTAGTTTTGTGTGTTCTCCTGTCAGGAAGTCACTAAATTTAAATAGTAAATAAAGAAATAAGAAAAGGCACTATTTTCTTCTGCATGTGAATTATTTGATGGAGATTGTTATTGAACACTCATAACTAGGTTTAAATTGTGTGTACACCTTAATTGCTTTTTTAGTTATTAAGCATTGTAAGAAAAGGGGGGAAGTATTATATCAGTGCATAATTATCATTCTAAGGACAGGAAATGTGTTTTTAATTGCTGGGGTTTTTTTTCCTGTTTTAAGTAGTGATAGCCACTCCTTCAACTTGTTGGGTTTTTTTAATTAATGAAAGTCTAGAAGTCCCCAGTTCTACTGTATACCTCAACATGATGATTTGGAAGTACTTGTGGACTTTTAAAATACTATAATCCATTACTTACTAGTGGCTGTAGGGGCAAGTCTTTTTTTTTCTATTATGAGTCTAAGATGAGATAATGATAATTTTTTTTTAATGTCTTGAATGAATGCCTTGTTTTTTTCATTTGTAAAACAAAGCTGTGTTTGTAAACACAACATTCAAAAACATAAAGGACACACTTTTTTGGTGAAGATGTTAACTGAATACCAAGAATGATCACAAAGAGCAGCTTTTGTTATATTTAATAATATCTCACTGTCTTCAGAGGATAATCAGGCTAAAATGTACCCAATCAATCTTTAGGACTTTGTTAGATTCTTCTTGTATGCTAGGGATGTGATTTTTTTTTTTTTTTTGAAGGAGGAGCTGAAATTGCTTTAAATAAAATAAACTTCATGTTCTTACTGATGTAATGCAGAAAAATCTTGCTTCATCGCATCAAAATAATTGTTGCTGGTGGTTTAAAGAAGTACTTGGAATGGGGGTAGAAGAGGAAGAGACTTGTTATAAAAGGTTTACTTTACAGCCCTGGTAGTAGGGTAATGCTCTCTAGGAATGCTAGTAAAACCTTAACGTAAAACTAAATAAGGTTTGTCTTGGACAGGGAAGTTGTACACTTCCATATTAGTGCTAAAACTTCAAAAATTGCTCCTGCTATAGAATTGCATTGAAAAAAGAAGTTAAAAGGTGTCCATTGCTGGTATACACACAATTTCTTTTGTTGTTAAGTGGAAAATAGGTAGATACTTTTTACATATAGCTGATGCTTTGGATGAATAAATTTTTTTTTCTGAAGGAAATCTTGTTTTTGCAGTGGACCTGGTTCCTTGCTCCTGAAGTTCTACAGAGATTACCTGTACTGTTTTTTGTAAGCATGTGAGATATTTGTTATGCTTTTCAAGTCTGCTTTTTTTTTGGTGTTGCAGACTCGTTTTTTCTGTACCGTTTTTTCTGTTGTAGCTGCAGAAATGGTGGTATCTGTGTCTTTATCAGGTTATCAGTTACCTGGAGTTCTAGTAATAAGTTGAACCACTTGCTTTTGCTGTTCTAATTTACTTTGCATGAACAAAACTGCAGGAAACTTCATTTGTGCCTTGTCTCTGAAAGAGCTCTTTGCTGATGCTGAAGTTGAAGCAGTGGTTAACATAGAGAAACTTAAGTTAGTCTGGGTTGGAGTTTTATGTTGAAACGTATTCTGAGCCTTGATTTGTGCAAATTACATTTTAGACTGCATTACATTTTTTTCCCCCCTTTTAAATACAGAGATGAATAGGCAGAACTAATTGTTAGAAAAACATACCTAAAACAAAATCCAAATTTGGTAATTTCTAGTTGTATACATTTTGCGGGTAAAATAGCAATGAATATCAGACCATGAATGTGCATGTTCTGTGTGTTAAATGAAAATTAAATTGAGTTTAAACCAAAGTTTACCTTTAATTCTATATAAACAGGAACTTGGTCTGTGGCTTTACCTGGTGTCTGTATTTATTCTGTTTAGAGTATGTCCAAAATATATTGCTGATTTTAATAAGTATATCTTTGTCTTTGGAGAGTGAATTGATTTCTAGTCCTCCCATCTTCTTCCATGTTCAGGTTTTACAGACAAAATCTTTAGTGTATTGAATGGTTTCAAGTCTTACCTAAAATAAAAATTGAATACACCTTGGTGGTTTTTGTATGTACTATCTGCATTTTTAATATCTATCTAGAAGTCCAAAATAAACTGGTTTTTTGTACTTGAATGAGACAGTAAGAAGGGAACCAAACAGAAGATTTAGTGAAACATAAAACTTCAGGAGTGTGATTCATACCTATTAGTAATTTAAAATGACATTGTTTTGCAAACTTGGTTTCTCTAGTTCAGCTGGAAAATATGTTTAAAGCCTGAAAGATGTAGATAAATCCATGATAAAGTCATTGAATTTTGCATTTTGCATGCTGCAGGGAGGTCCTGTAACCAAATACCTCTTGAATTTTCTACTGTGTTGCATTAGTGTTAGCAGGATGCTGTGGAGATAAATATACTTCAGAAAATCCTAAAGTATTTTTAGTCGTCTGTAGGAGAGTGGAATTCATTGTTTATATTTTTATTTTTTGTTTATTTGAATGCAAGATACTATTGTCTTTGTCTTATCCCAAGAGCTATTGTGGCTACTCTGTGAAATGATTAAACCAGACAGCTTTGCTTGTAGGACAAACATTTTTTTATATTGCGATGTTTCGATGATTTTCAATGTGACACCTATCCCGTTCCAGTTTCTTTATGCAGCAACTTCATGAGTCATAATCCTTGCAAAAGAACACAGCTTAAAATAATCACTGATTGTTTCTTTGCAATTCTATTCACTGCCCGCTGCAAATAAACAAGAGCAGAAATGACAATATCATTTAATCCTTTAATGTTTGCTTTTGACGTGCAAAACGTTCTTTTGTAATAAGAGAAGTAATCCATAAGGAGGGTAGCTGCTCTTTCATCTTCCTGAATGCTAAATGAAGCCAAGGCTTTTATGGAGAGATGGTGATTTAATGAAGATGACCGACTTTTGGAGTAATGAAAAGCTTTTGTGTATTTCTAAAAATGGTATGTGGTGCTAACTACTGCAGAGTTCAAATGGCTGTATTTTGTAGTATGTCTTTGCAAGATTAGTGCTTGTGATGCTTAGATGCAAGGTGATTGAGTGGTACGGTAAATCAGAATTTTTCCCCTTTGTTTTTATAAAGGAAATGTGCATCTTTGCTACTTTATATGTATAAATGCATGTAAAGTCTGACGTGTGTCCTCTGCTCTGTGTAATGCTTTTATTTTGGTAACCTTGAAAATCTCCCTGATATCATATTCCCTTGCCAGAGGACAGTAACAAGCACACAAAAAACCAGAGCATGAACTTTGTCAATATTACTT
Organism: Scopus umbretta; assembly: GCA_013400535.1. Taxonomy (NCBI): domain Eukaryota; kingdom Metazoa; phylum Chordata; class Aves; order Pelecaniformes; family Scopidae; genus Scopus; species Scopus umbretta. The sequence goes on along the minus strand of VZTL01052914.1, from coordinate 97 downwards.
AAGGCAGGAACATCTGAATTAGATATTTTTCTTGCAAGTACTTATAAGATGCTGAATTTAAGAAGTTCCTCAATTCCCCCCACCCCCCCCAAAAAAA
>VZTL01052912.1:5837-26579 GCA_013400535.1 Scopus umbretta | reverse complement strand
AAAAAACAGAATGTGCCTCTAAAGGCCTTCTAACAGACTGCCCTGTGTGGCAAGAAGTGATTGAGGTGTTTCAGCCTACAAGCACTTCCAGAATATGAGGGAGGGCATTCTGAGTATGCTATGTCAGGTGCAACAGCAACAGGCAAGCAGCTTTCTATGCAGCTTAGGATATTCTGTTTATACCAGAGTCACAATATCCTAGTGTTGACATAGCTCTGCCTTCTCAAATCCAGTTTTGAACCTTGGAAAACAGACTTAAATTTAAATTGGTTTCCACCAAGCTCAAAGTCTGCCTGCCATCATCTCCAAACAGCACCCTCTACCTCATAGCCCAAGTTCTTGGGCACCCTATCACAGATGGCTATTCCTTCCACCTTTTCGAGTTTAAATACCTTCAGTAACATGATTCCCAGCAATCTCCCATCCAGTCTTCAAATCTCACTGAAGCTCTGCATGTCTTCAGCAGAAAATGGCAGTTCCAAAGAACTCCATTTGTAGGCTCTCTAGTAGATTTTTCAAGCCCTGTTTTTGAACCACACCACGTCAAAAAGCCACTTCTTTCAGCCATACATGCTGTGTTGAACCTGCACAACAGCCACAACCACTCTAAAAATGCTTCTGGTCCTTCACGTACCATCAGAAGGAACTATACAGTGCAGTAAGAGCCAAAAGAACAAAGAAGGGCACCAGGGGCAACAGCACGAAGCATTTCAGGGTCACAGATGCAACCAAAAACACTATGAAGAGCCCCTCAATACAGCAACCTCTTGGGTTTAGACATGTCCATTTTAGGAGAAAGTAGACTGAATTCAGATTGTGTAAAGTCACACCGCAAGTCATCTGGCTGACACCACTTGCATCTTACATGATATCAACCTTTGACATTGATAACTTGAGAAGCCAGGTGATGGTACCAGGGAATGAGGCTATCCTCTCAAGCATTCAAATTACAGCCTTCAAATATGGAAAGCCATAAAAGCAGAGGGGACCCAACAGCAATCAGCAGGTGAGCACACAGTAGCGCAGGACCCTTCTGATGTTTCAAAGACTAGCAAATGACATAGGTGAAGTTGGTGAGGGAAATATGCTCTTCCTGAAATGCACTACAACTTCACACTGCACCTAATTAGCATCCACCTGACTCTCTGCTACAGGTTACCTTCATAGCCATTTGTGTATCAACAGTCTGGGAGCAACTGCTTCAAGAACAAAAAGCATGCCCTCCTCTATCCCAAAAGTCCTACAGAAAATGGCATAAAAATAACAAAATATTTCATTATAAGTAGCCACATACCCAAAGCAGAGGAAAGAAATGGCTACAGCATTTTCCTGCAAAACAACTGCAGGGGGATAACTGCAAAACAAGTCTTTGACATATTGCTTCAACTCACATAACTCAAGCAACTCATAGCAAAAGTGACTGGCACAGATCCCTACCTGGAATAGGTGACAAAATCTCAGTTGACCTGGATTACACCACTAAAGGAGAAAACTGAACCTTGTGGTGGAAGTAGCAATACAGGAATGCAAAACAAATCCAAGAGTTCCCTTGCTGCGTTCCTGCATGCTACAAAAGCTGTTCGCTCCCATAACATCTCAGAAGACAAAAAGCTCATCAGTAAAAGTGCATTTCTGCAGAACCTCCTCTAATTTAAACAAATTGTGACCTTGGTGCATTTTAGCCATGAAAAACAGGGTTCCATCCTCCATAGCTTAGGAACTCCACAAAACAATACACACCCGTGACCTGCATAACAGCTCTGCTGACTACATTTGCATAGGTATCTCCATTGACTGATGAAAGGCAGAAAGACCCTAAGAGTGGAAAGAGCCCAGGAGTTCATTGTGTGGAAGGCCATGTTTCCAGGAATTTAAATTAGCATGTACTGATCACCAGTCTTCTGAGGACTGAATGCGTTTTGGTAATAACATGGCAGAAACTGCTAAGTGCCTTCATGTTTAGAGCTGTGGACCAAACACAGGCTCCTTGTTTTTCTTGCCTTATAGGCTCTCTGTGGACAGCTTCTTGGCAAAAATGAGGCAACAATCTAGCAGATAGCAAATACACAACAATTCAAAGAGCAAATGCTATCAGTGCTGACTGACACTGCTGAGGTGTAAGGAGGGGTGTCAGAAGGTGTTTGTGCAACAGTTTCAATCCTCAAGAGCTTGGTGAAGCTTCAAACAATTCATCCAGCAGATGAAAAACAGGCCAGAAGAACAGGACATGCTGCTAGAAGACTTGTAAGACTTTAGTGTCTTGCTGAAATGCCTCAGCCACCAAGCAGCATTCCTCACCACCAGTAATCAACTCCACACGGAGAGCACTTTGCATGTTCTGGAGGACTCTTCCCCCAAAACTAAAAGCTGATGTTCCTTGGGTTTGTAAGTTGGTGAGTTTAATTTTGGAAACCAAATATATATTGCCCCAAATAAGGAGCAAAAATTAAAACCTAATCTTTAAACTCAGTTTAAATTTCTTCAAATTTAACAAAGTCTAAATATTTAAACTGGATTCAAAATTTTAAATCTATTTTAATGTTCTGAGGATTAATACAGCACGAGATCCAAGAAACACCTGCAAAACTGCTATACACAAAGTACACCTTAAATCACATCCCAGAGGGATCCAAACAAATCCACACCAGGAAATTAATGACAAACTAAGACTAGAATATTTACTTTTACAGATAATTTCATCACAGGATCACCATCAGCCCCCTCCACTACAAGTCACTGTCTACAGCTTTCTGAGTCTGACTGCCTATAGATAAAGCAGACAAAGCTCAAAATAGAAGTGAAATGTAAAAGAAACACAATGAATAAAAGTTGAGTAAGTATGATTGCACTGACTGATATTCTGGAGTCAGGACAAAACCCACTGTCCCACCCCGTGTATTCCCACACAACAAAATAGTGAAACTTAGGTAACAGGAGAGAGCCCCAGCTCCCGTTTTGTAGATACTTACATATATTGCTCCTAACTGAGTCCTGTCTGCATCAAAAAGCTGATAGTAATGTTGTACGAAGCTGGACCCAATCTGCTCCCAGATAGGCTTGTCTCCCATTCTGAAACCTCACCTAAATCCAGTGGCTGTAAAACAAACAAACAAAAAATCATCAGAAAGAACAATCACATAAATGACCATAGCACTTGGCTTGAGTATTAAGCATCAGTAAACCCAGATCCTCTCAGCTGGCCAGAATTTTTCTTTGGAAAAAAGTAGGACAAATCTCATCTCTGTATCCTAGACTTTAGTGAAATAAAAATCTTGGATACCAAATGATTTAATCTCCTATTACAGTATTTGCTGATTTCTAGTGCTATTTCAGTGTGAGGTCACAACTCATGTGAAAAAGTAGAGAACAAGAACAAAAATGAGTAAGTGTTACCACCTTGTATTCACTGATTTTAAAAGTTATACCATATGAAAAATTTGGCAAGTGCTTGCTATTTCGACTTCATCTCATTTACTGTAAACATCTGACATGGATTGTCTGCAAGTGGCTTACACCAACTGCTTTACCTATTTAGCTCCTCAGGTTATTCCACCACCCACAAGCCATTCTAAGGAAGAGTATCCTTTCAATGGTACACAACAGGAGTTAATTCACTAGCTCTTTGCTTAACGCAAGGTTACTTTCCTCTTCTATCCTGTCACTAAGGCTGAAGTACACTCAACATTTATCTTTGTATAACCTGTAGTAATTTCAAGATACAACCCATGATTTTTCAGTGGTGAGAATCTGCAGTGAAGGTATTGGAAGGTCAGAGGCATCCCACACTTCTGAACGTAAGTCCCTCTATTTTAGAGGGATTAAACATACAGCACGTGCAGCAGTCCAGACAGACCCAGTCTAGAAACTAGCATGCACAATCAGTACAGATGACTGCTGTACCATTACATTTTTCAAGAAAGCAAATAATTTTTTCCTTTATCCTGATATCTCTCTGAAAGACTGAAGTATTGTGCCAAAATTCAAAACATCACAATGCTGTGCTCAAAACCCACTACATTACATTTTATGATCCGAGTTTACTTCAAGCAAGCTAAATTATACTTGCTAAACATCAAGGCCTGTCAGCCACTGGACTCTCTTTGCAATCCCTGACCAGGAACCCAGGAGCTACAGGTCTGTATTGCACTGCGAGTCTGGAAGGGCATGAAATTCTGTTTTAGGATGCAGGACATGACAGTTATTTTCGTTTCCTTTAGATGTCAATTACTCACACATCTGTTCAAGATTTGACAAATTCCTAAGAGAAGCAAAAAACCGTATTACTAAGATCTCCACAGCAAGGATTACCAGGCCAAGCCTTCTGTGCAATCAGACAAGAAAGCTATTTTCATATTTTAGGCCTTTGGATGTTTCAGCTTTACTTACACAAACGGGAACAGAAATGGGTTCAAAGCCTAAGCCAGAAGTTTTAAGGTTACACAAATTTGGCCAGACTTACAGAAAGAGCAAATACCTTATTAGACCAATGGCATAACAGGATGTAGCTTACAAGTTTTCAGAGTGCTAAATTCAACTATCAAAGTAAAATACAAACCAAGAACAACTGCTAGAGCTTAAGACACCCAGACTCCTTGAGGGAGAAAGTGGTTGACATGTGTGGAGCAGAGAATTTGAAAGCATAGAGAGCTGGCAAGGTGGTCCTCCCTGCTGAGAAAGGGATGTTTTGTAGCCTGTGAAAAGAGGAGAGGTTCAGCACGAGGAGCTTGGATTATGACAATGCACCACAAAAACATGCCACAGACTGTGATTTTTGACATCCAACCGATTCTGGCTGCATGCTAGTTCTCAAGTGCACCAGTAGAAGTTTATTTTATTCAAGGATAAGGTCAACAATGAACTTAAGATAGAAACATATCTATCCCATTTTTAAACATTCTCATTTCAGTATCAACCACCTAGGCAACACAGTCAACATCGAACTCAGTAACCCTGCACACTAACATAGACTAAAAATTCAAAGACTTGTTGCCACATAACTAATATTTGAACTGCTCCAAAAAGCTCTACAATCTGGCATCTATCACCATCACATGTGCTCCACTAATTCTTGCAATACATGACTCAGCCTGAAGAAGTTTTACTCAGTGTGGTCACTCCTCTGGGAAAACAGTTCACAAATTAAATATCCATCCAAGTACAATGAGTTTAAAAACCAAAACACATGCACACCCTGAACAATTTAAACCTACTTCTTTACAACAGAAAAAATTGTATCAATTGTATGTCCTCAACTGCCACCTATCAGCTTAACCTGAAGCAGATATAGAAATCAAACAACTTCAGCCTGTATTAAAGGATTTTATGTTGGAAGAAAACCACGCTAAAACCGTCACACCAACTCCCTGGAAACTTTACTGAGTGATGCCCACCCTGTTGCTAGGGTGGACTCTCATGTCTTGTTTGGAAATCCAGAGGAACTAGTATCTAGTTTTGAAGCCTGCCATTTCCATTCCAGACCTAGACTTGTGTACCTTGAGATAGTTGTGGTGGAGCCAACACTTCTATTCACTTTTTACGGATCATCATAGCTTCAACCTATATCATATCAGATATCCTTCCTAAACATTCAAGTGCAAGTCTAGTTGATAGTATCAATGTTAAACAACCAGACATCTACCATTGACATGAAGCAGTGAACAGCAAAAAAAACACCAGCTTATTCTCCTGAAGCTCCAGTAAGTTAGCTATTGCTAAATTAAGTTTCACACACACACAATGTGTTTTCACCCTTAACAGCCCACTGTACCATCATACAAACCCAAGAGCAAGCTGTACACTAGCACTGCATCTCATTTAGACCCAGAGGTTTTCAATTCCTCAAAGCACAACAGCCTCAAACACCAGTTGCCTTCTATTCAATCCTGAAACTGTGAGAAAGCCTTTGAGACTGAAAGAAATCAAGGAATTTGTATTTTAAATACAGAAACTAGTATTATGGTTTCTAAAACTAAAAATTAGTATGCTAGCTTGCTATCTCATTCTAAAAATATTATTGGTATTTTGACAAGTAAAATAGCATGAAATAAATAACAAAAAAAATCAGTATAATGTGAACAATTATAATGTTGATTTTGCCAGAAGTAAGAACCAAACTAAAAAAAAAATGCTGCTGAAATTGATGATCCTTGATTTTTTTAATTTTTTTTTTTGTTACAGCCTTGCTCTTTTTCCTGTGCCATTTATATATGGTTTTGCTGAACACTCTCACTCTCCCTGGAAAGGTTTTTTTAATTTTCTTTTTCTGATTTGTCACCTTTTCCTCCATGCTGTCTTATGTTTTCTGCCTGTCAAAGATGTAAAAATCTTAGAGATGTACCTAAAGAAAGAACAAGATAGGAATGATCTTGCACATCATCAAGCCCAGACCCTTTCAATGAGATACAATCCATATAAGATTGTATTGATATATTTATCAGGCTGTTTTAATGAGATAAGTGTAATATAAAAGGCTTTTAAGATCTATTCCAAAGCTAGGAAGAATGCACATGTTCTGATGTTGTCAAACACTACAACACAGCTGTGCCTCAGAGCCATCCAGCCAAATCTATCCATAGATCAAAGCTTGGTTACAGAGGCAACAATATTTGGTTAATATTAAGCCAGATAAAAGAAGTTTCAATAAGCTAGAAAGCACATAAGATGTGGCACACATGTCCTTTTAAAGGCACCTGCTGAAAGTTACCACTGTGTAAGTGTATTATTGGATATTCCACCTTAACACCCCATGGAACGGGAGACAGTTTCTTTAAGCTAATTAATTTTCTTTCCTCTGTCACTTTACCTCTGAGGTAAACCTACCTCATCACATCCACTTAAGAACATCACAGCCCATTTGATTAACAGCTTCTTTGCAGAAGCACAGCAGCAAAGCTAAGCTACCAACACAGAGTGTAATACTTCAACTCACATTACTTTACTTCTTGGAATCCACTCATTAGAGAACTTATCCCCACCTCAAATAACACCCAGCAGTCAGTGCTCAAGCTGAAACCTAATACAGTGCACAAAAGCTGCAGCTGCCAGCAACAATCTCTTCAACAGGTACACGCTGGCACTGCAGAACTGGGATTGCTGCTCCACAGGGGACTTTTCCTCAGTGACGTCTAAATCAAATTTTCCAATACCTGTGCCAGGCTGCACACTGACACATCCTCAGGTATAAACTCCGGCCTTCTGCACATCTCTCACCATGCTTCCTACAGCTCATCCTACATGGCACCATGGTATCTCCAGTACCCTCATCTTATGTTCATCCCTTATCCTGGCATTGCCACTGCTGCACAATGCCTTGGGGTGCACAGCATCCCTGAATGCCCAGCAAAGCTCCTTGTGTTCAGCATCCCACAGCACAGAAGAGGGTATTCATACCCTACACACCACGCAGAACTTCTCAGTTCCCCACAACACCAGGCTTTCCTATATGCAGTCACAGACACCCCCATCAACAGGACTTCAACAGGCCCCACAATCCCGGCAGCCCAGCCCACGCAGTCTATACTGCCCAGTGCTTCTGTTGCTGCTCGACCTTGCCGAATTGTCCAAGGCTACACTACACCCTGAAGCCTCTCTCCCTCCTTTCCCCATAGGTTCTTCCAGCTTGTTGTGCCCTGTGTCACCAGCCATGCTGGTCCAGAAGGGAGACAATTGCCTGAATTAAGCTCCCCCTCATCTACTTTGGCAAGTGGTAGATGGCACCAGTATGATGCAAAGCTGCATGACCCAAACAGTAGCAGCACCAAGGAGGAAAGAAAGGTACCACACAGAGGACTGCAAGAGAAAGGAGCCTTCACATGGGCCGTGAGTAACCTTGAATTAGACTAGGGTGACACTGGCCTCAGGCAACAGATTTTCTGTCCACAAAATCCAGAACACAGACTCTTTCCCATTGCCTGTCACAGCTTAGATGATCCTATCTACACTCATCCCCTCTTCCTTCTCTGCCTTAACTCTGGGCATGAGAAATCAGCATGAATGCACCAAGATTGCCAACAGCTCCTAAGGGGAACATAGTCCTTAAAAGACCCATTTCTGTAAAAGATCTGGAGGAAAACTCTTCCCATTGCTTCCTTCAACAAACAAGAAATGACAAAACCACCTGGAGACAATTCTCTGTCAGCAGAAAACAAAGGTGGTCTCCCAGGGATTGCCACATTTAAAAAGCAAGCTGCATTTGAAGAATCAATGAACACTCATCACAGGCAAATACACTCAGTAAAGACTTTCTGACCTGTGGAACATCAAGAAAACACTGACTTTAAAAAGGAAGAGCTTCAAAGCAACACATTTTAACATGCTAGTGGAGAAACAGATTGCCTTCTATTATCCAGTTACGACCACACTTATTCCACAACTAATCAGACCATAAAAAAACATGCTTCCTTGATACAAAGCCAACCCTACACACCACTGCACCAAAGTTAAACTCTCTTAAGACTGAATTCAAGCTTGTTTTCTGGAAGATTTGAAAATCGGTGTAACAAGAGAGCACCAATGCTCCCTTTAAATTGGTGCTATTGGTCCAGGGGTACATGTAAATCCATGGTAAACATAATTTAGACCATCAGCTGCTGCACCCTTCACTACTGATTATCAAGAGTAAATAAGGACAATGAAAGATCTCTCAGTTGTTTCAGTTCCTGTTATTCATGCAATTTCTACCATGTATGTATTTTTGATTGCTCAGATTAAAAAGAGTAAGCAGTCTTCAGATTGCAGTAAAAAAAAGTAAAGCAGCAAACAGTTTTTAGATTGTTTTTCCTTCAATCTCTTTTCTATTGCCACTAAAACTTACAAAGATAGGAGCACCTCCTGTGCACACTTTCTAGGAACACAACGGAACCAGCACCATAGGACCAGTTAATCTTCTATTCAACTACATCAAGAATCACTTGATCATCTTCATTTAGCAAAGGCATACACTCTCAACAGAAGAAACTAAGTAAATTACCACAGAATAATTCAGGTTGCAAGGGACGTCCTCCAGCTCAAAGCACGGTCAGCTAGGAGATCAGACCAGACTGCCCACGCCTTTATCCACTTGGGTCCCCCAAAGCTCTGATGCTGGAGACTACATAACCTCTACGGGCAACCTGTTCCAATGCTTGACTGTCCTCAGGCAGAGGGCAGCTCTCCCATGTCCAACCAGAATCCCTTCTGTTCCAGTTTATGGCCCTTGTCTCCTGTGCTCCCACCTGTGAAAAGCCTGGGTCAATTTTTCTGTTAATGGTCTGACAGATATTGGAGGCTAGGATTAAGTCCCACTCAAGCCGTCTCTTCTCTAGGCTAAGCAAGCCCAGGCAGAATGCACGTTAACACAGGGATGATGAAATTCTGGAACTACATCATCAGTCATTTATCTTAAACACACTGCACCTCTTTGAGAAAGTCAGTTTACTGGACAGCCTTTCTCCATTTGAAAACCTATGAAATTTGCTGTTGAGGAGCAAACTCATGCATTCAGAGGCTGAAAGAAAGAAGTGCTTCTCTTGGGTATCTTTGCTACCATCTCCACAGTAGCTGACTGATCCATGGAGGTTAACAATCTAAAAATTACTGCTCCAGGCGAATCAGAAAATTATTGATTTCAACACAGACCTTCACCTAGTAATTGCTATGGGCTGCGCAAGAAATTACATTATTCTAAATACGCTTTCAGATCTAAAAATAATTAAGTCTAGATATGTGAACAGTGGAAGGATGGTAATGGAGAAAGGGGAAGAGTGACAAGGAACAGACTGTTTCCTTCTGAAAAATATGGAAAATAAATTGACTTTCCCTTTCTCAGGTTTTTTAGTCCTCTCCTCCAATGTCATTAAAACAAATTAATGCAGGAATTATGCCAACCTGGAGGGTTTTTTTTTTTTTTTTTAATTTTGTTACAGAGGTCAGCAAGTAAAAGGCAACTAGTAAACAGAACACATGGGAAGGGTTCTGCAAAAGCTTTCACTGTGCCTACACCTTGATGCTCATCCAATCTGCAACCTGACAATCCAACGAGTCACAAAGAGTCAGCAGAGACTATTTTAAAAATATATAGACATATAATATATTAAATATAATTGGATAGGAAGACGTAATGTTTTGTTGTTAAGCAATAGCCATAACACTACACATCTGGCATTTTTTCCACAGTATTCCTGCTGCAATCCAGAAACTGAATTCAAGTTTACATGGCTGGAGTCACATCTCTTTTCCTCAGGATGAACCCAAGACTGCTCAGTTTTAAAGTTACAGAGGAGGCAACGGGGGACAGGGATGACGACTGCTGCACCACATTTTTCTTTACCTTACAGGCACAGTGACATAACATTTAACCTGCAAGAAACAGCAAAATAGAAGATATTTCTATCTATCCATCTCTAAATATCATGACAGGTTAAGAGAAAATTAAGAACTGATTTTTAAGCTACAGAAGCAAAGATGTCATACGACAGGTATAACCCTTTTTTCCTCTATCAAAGCATTGCTTAAAATTAACCACATTTGTTCATTCATTCAGCAGCAAAATAATATTCAATATTAATTTTTATTCTGAATAGAACTTCTATCAAAAACTGCAGTTTAACCCTTGCAATTTTTCCTGTTGTTCACATCTGAAGTTTGGCACTTTTGAAAATAATGACTGTTGTAGGTTTGGTTAAAAGTAGACAGTTGTATAAATAACAGCCCTGAATTAGATAGCTCAGAGGTACTCACCCCTAAAAACATAACTCTAGGTAGCTTGGTGCAGTGATAAATGGAAAAGGACCTAGATAACATTGCTATTGTGCATTATATTACCCCATAGTTTTCAGTTTAGCCACAGCATTCCTCTAGTATTGATTGGCAGCATTCAAAGTACGGAAAATTTTCTCCAACATGCTTTATGATCCACAAGATTTTCATGTGTGTAAACAAGGCTTGTTGTACCTCAAAAATACACTTCAAATGACTGGTCTCCAATCTTTGGCTGAGCTCCAAATTTCCAAAATACACTTAAAAAAAAGTCACTGAAACTTCTCATATGGTATCTACCTAACCATTTTACACTTCCAGAATCACATTTCCTGTCCTGCTTTGCTTCCTTTTTTTCCTCCCCTGCAACACACAATAGCCCTGCTTCCAGAACATGGTATGTAAGCACACAAAAATTGGTCAGGTACCAATATGAACGCCAAACTGCCTGTGATGCCCCAATATTTAGGAGTTTTAAAACAACCAAAAGAAATCATGGTTACAAATGTTACCAGTTATATATTGCAATTCTTACACAGAACATACTTTACACTGCCTCTAACCAGGCGATCCTATTATTAATGACAGAGACAAAAGAAACCCTAGCAGAGAGAACTGCAGAAAGTTGTTACCATTTGCATTTTTCTAGAGAAATTAATAAACACAGAAGTTAAAACAAATATATTTCAAATCATCTACCAAACAACTTGCAATCTTTTAGGAAGGAACACAAAATAATAATTAGGCCCCCAGCTGGAAAATAAGTAGTCCAAAAGTAAGCCAAAATGTCATTGTACTTTAATTATGTTTTTCACCAATAATGATATTATATACAGTAATTTCTCAACTACTGTGTGGATATGTCAAATGCCTTTTTTGTTGCTGCTAAAAGAAAACTTGAAGTCACCACACACAAACACAGAAAGCATTGCTTGAACACAACTCCTCCTGGAAAAAAAGAGAAATCAAAAAAGTACTAACTTGAGAAGGTGGCTGATTCAGCAATCAGATTTAACTTTCAAGCAACAGTTCTGCAACCGATTCTTATTCCTGAAGAGGCATTTACCTTGGCTTTAATCCCATTCAACTGCAACGCTACATATATGCCACAAATCCAACTCTAAAATACACATTTACGCTGGAAATGATGGACTTCAAATGACAAACAGTTAAAGCATTACAGCCTGCCTTAGCGAGTTAAAACTGAGTTGCAAGAACATCGTCTTTGGAATTTAATGACTTCAGAAAGCTCTTTCATATTAAGAAAATGCAACATACAATCCTTACTACTGTAATTTTTCCCAGGTTTTGATTGTTTTTAAAGCTAAAAAGTGACAACAGCTATAGAGGTGGAAGATAAGTCATCTCTTGTAGAATCACACTGGAAACTGGCAACTCAAAGGAAAAAAAGCTAGATGGTTACAGCAGATCACTGAGCACATGTGCTTTTGCTAGTTTTACTCCAAGGAAGTGTAAACGTTTTATTTTCTACATGATAAAGTGATTCAACCACGTCAGGTTAACTTCAGTCCTCGCACAACCTTCTGACAAGACGGCAATATAGTAACAACATCAAAAATACTGGAAGCAGAAAGCATGCTCAAGTACAGCTTACACACTACAAAAATCATCTCCTTGCAGCTCTGAGGGTTCGCCTCCTCTACCTTTCCTCCCTGCGATACCCAGCCATCACAAGGCAAGGCAGAAGCACCGCGGGGCAGCGGGCTCGGTGCCGAGGAGAAGACCCGGCGCCTCAAACCACCACGACGGCAAAGCCTGGAGCACGTCCGAGCAGGGACAGCACTCCTGGGAAGAGCCGCTCGCTGCCGCAGGCTGGGTACGCCGGTGCTTCTGCGAGGCTAAGGAGCAGCGCTCACCTCCCGTTACCTACCGGCCACCCGCCGCAGGGAGCTGCTCCCGCANACCGTGAGCGGCGCGAACCCCCTCAGCCTCTCTCGCCCGCGCTCCCCGCCCCGCCTCGCCCCGCCCCGCCCCGGCGGCCCCGCTCCGCAGCACGCCGGGACAACGAGTCCCGCTAGCCGCCGGAGCGCGCACTGGGAGGGGCGTACAGGACTACAACTCCCGACGTGCTCCGCGCCGCCGCCTGCGGTGGCTCATTTGAATGAAGGGCAGGGGACCGTGCATCGCTGGCCCCGCAGGCGGTGCCCCGGAGAACTATGGGATAGTGGCGGAGCGTGGAGGGGCGGGGGGAGGGGAAGGCGAGCAGCCTACCCCTCGTCATCGGGGCTCTCCCGCCCCGAGCCCGCTGGCCGGCATTCTCCGGCAGGGCCCCGCGGCCCGTCGCCGACAAACCCAGCGCCCACGCCTGTCCTAGGGCCACCTAAGCCGTCCCCGGGCGCGGGGCCTTGCCTCACGGGGGAGGCTGCGCCGGGCCCTGTCACCCCCGCGGGCCGGCGGCAGGAGGGCGATCGTGGCTCTGGTGGCTGAGGGGAAACCTCAGCCTGCCCTGGGCCCGTCTCGCCCGCTCTGCCTAGAACTGTCCCTGGGTTGTAACGGTGACAGGATTTCACCCCAAAGAGGGAGATGAGAAGAGTTTCCATGCAAGGCCAGCCAGGCCCACTTTCAGAGGGCTGTCAGCCCTGAGCGAGGAAGTAGGCAATGAGCTGCAGCCAGAACTGCAGTTCCTTAAATTCATTTTAACTACCCTAACAAGAACTATACAACAAAAAATCTTACTACAGGAAAAAAAAAAAAAAAAGGATTTGCTCAGCTAGCTTGCAGTGAAAGAAGTTAGCACAGAAGGTGTGGGGTGGTAGAAAAACGCTTTCAAATAAATAGTTGCAAACAATAAGTGGTCTAGCGTGGTCTCACTGGAGGCCCGCACCACATTCACCCAAGTAGCAGCAGAGAGGGCTTGTAAAGGTGCACAATCTTCATTATGGGGTAGTTTAGATCATAGAGCTGAGCCTTAAAGACAGCTCCGCAGTTGTCCCGTACCAAGATGGCATTTTGGCCCAGCTGTGAAGGTTCCCAGGTCTCTGCCAGCAAACCTGAACATTACCTGTCTGCTTCTTAGAGAGGGACAGCGTTGCACAACCCTGGAAAGAGATGAGTCCATGATGCGTTTGTCCAGGCTTGCTGCTGAAGGGAGTACTAGGAAAGGAGATAAAGGTGGCTGACATTGAGCCTCTTTCCTAGATGCTAGTGTTGCACTAACAATATCTTCCAGCAGGTTTCTCCTATTCAAAAAAGGCAAACCTGAGTGCCAACACTGTGTCAGTCACTATCTCGTGGCTTCTTACCCCACATGGCCTGGAAATGGAGCCTGTGGGAGCTGATAATCCACTGAGTAGAAGTGAAGAGTATCTGAACAATAAATAGGTGATTTTTTTTTTCCCTCTCTTCCCCTTGTTTTCTCACTGAGGTTCTGGTTCATGCCTGGGAGAAAATTATGAGCTTTTTCATTGCCTTTATCATGATGTTCTCAGATCTCCAGCTGACAGCCTGAGACATGTTCATGTGCTCTGCACCTTGTCGCTGCTACTGATGTCTCTCCCCCAGGAAGGAAAGATGTCAGTGGAATGACTGACACCGTCCTGACTACAGTTCTTTGTGGACTCAGCTTAAGGATTTGTCATGAACAAAACCTGGTTTTCAACTTGTGGAGCCTGTGAGACTCTTACATGGGTATACGGTTTGTGCACAGAAACCCTGACCCATCAAATTTATCTAGGAATATCTAGGAACTGGGTTGATTACACACCAATGCAAAGCTGTGGATATACAGAAAAATCTACTTCTCCTTCGTTCTTTCTATGGAAAGACAAAGGAGAATGATTTGCCTGATATAGATCACTTGGGGTCCCTTGTTCTAGGTGATGTGTTGTGGAGTCCATTCCAAACATAGGACCCAAGCCTGGAACTTGCAGGCCTTGGGATAAAGTGGTGTTGATTTTCCTTCTGCTGTTCCTGCAGTAGCCACTACAGTGGGATAAGTATCTTTTAGGATGTGACTACTCAGCTATAGTAGCTCCTTTCTGCTCCATGCAGTGTAGTTTTTAATTTCTGAAGGAGGGACACAGTAAGAATTTGAGGGAGAATTGCTGTGTGATTTGAGAGGAAAAGTAGAAACGAGATGATGAGGGCTGAACAGAGCATCCTGAGAAGGAGGTAACTGGTTTTTAGGGATGTTTTGCTTGTGTGAGATCCATTCCGAAATCATATTCCATCAGAAAGTACATACCCAGAGAGAAGTGAAGCAGTGAATGTCTGTCAGCAGATGGTAACCTCGCCACCCACAAGAACACACCATTTTTGTCCTTTTCCTGTGTAGTGATTCCCAGATGAGTTGCGGGACCAGCGCAGGTATGGCTGGTGCCTTGCAGTTGCCTGTCTAGTCTCTGGGGCTGCCGCAGCACAGAACTGTACATGAACTGTAATATTTCTGTGAGGAAACAATCAGCCCTTTGAAGTAAGAACTGACTGGGCAGCAGCTAAACGATGCTGATTCTTTATTTTTTAGCAGAGGTTAAGAAGGGTATCATCTAGGAGCCTAGGCAGCATCAAAGCCCTGATTTGCTGGGAACTACGTGCAAGTGGACAAGAGAGTTGATTTTTACCCTAGAAAATGTGCAGTCTATAAACCATAGAATAATCATGCCAGTGAAGATGGGACTGTGCTATGAAGTGCATGATAGAAGTGCACACTTGGCTTGGTAGCATCCATCCTGACTAGAGGTGAGCAAATTTTCCTTGGCTGCTTCTCACCCAGCTGTTAGGTGATGATGAATTTGTGATGCTGCAACCCTGGGAGTGCTCCTGTGTTTTGCTCTGGAGAAAAGTTAAAGCTTTGGATGCCTCCTCCTTGCTGCTGATCCTGGGATGCTGCTGCTGCTTTCTGGGAATGACACAAGGAGTCTGTCAGGCTGCCTGGGCTCTGATCAAGAATAGCAAGGGGAGGCAACCCCAAGAATGGGCCTCAACACCCCTCATCATGAGAGTAAAAAGAGGCCATGTGGTAAGATGCAGAGAAGGAAAAGAAGGGCAAGGAGAAGGCTGGGGTTGTTGGCACCATCTCTCTCAATTTAGACCTGATTTAGCCCAGAATTTCAGCATTTCTGCTGTCTGTGTAGAGAGCAGAAAGGTCTGAGTCTGTATCGAAGAGACATTCAGCCTGTTGGTCTGTGCTTTCCAGCACACCAGTTCCCAGAGGGAGCCTCTGCTTAATGATGTTCACCGGCATGGTCACTTCTGCCCTGGCACATCAGGGCCCTGGTCACAGGGCAGAGGTAGGATCAGTGGGAAGGACTGTAAGAGGGGGCAGTTTTGAAAGCTGGAGGCAGGACATGAGACAGAAACAGAAGTGGAGTTGGCGTGGGAACACACTGACTTCCAGCACAATGGCTTCCAACAAGGGAAGAGAAGAACTGCAGATAAAGAGTTTGGGCAGAATGCTGGAGGATATTCCTTGTGGAGGAACCCACCCTGCAAAAGATGCTGTGTTAGAGGTCACAAAAACAGTCATCTGTCCAATAGTTCAGTGGGAGAAATACTGGTCTCTACAGTACAGGTGAACTGAGCAAGCCTTGTGTATGTGCAGAGAGGACGGTTTGGATTTCATCTACAGGAGAGAGGGTTTGGCATTGGAGAGAAGAGAGAAGCTTCTCTGTCTTTCCTCTGTTTTGTTCTGCCTGTTAACTTTTCTTGTTGCATAAGAGCCCCTCTGTACCTTCCCATCCGTATCTGATCATGAAGAACTCAACGTAGAGCTCAGGCTACAGGTCACCACCTTGGTCTCACAGGGGCTTCATGGCCAAAGATCTTTTTATACTCCCTTCTCACAAAGACTGATTTTACCGTATTAAAGTTCAGAAACCTTAGTCCTTGGAAATGCACACTTTGGGTGGAGCCAAGTGATTAAGTGCACTACCTTCAGAAAAATGTCTCTTGTTTAATTCAGAGGTATGGATTGCATGGCTTGTACAGATGTGTAGAGCCATTAGCCAAAGACTATGTATGTTACAATGCCATTTCCACTCAGTCTAGCCTGAGCTTCAACCAGTCTGATTTTGGCAGCTAATTTGGGAAACCAGGGAAGGAACAACCAGAAACTCTACAGATATCGAAAACCCCATCAGCCAGCTGATAACCTGACTAGCAGCTCTCCCCATTATAGGCAGGCTGTGTTATCCTCATCCATATTACCAGGACTTTAGGGTTGCATGGCTAAATATGCCATAGATGGAGTTACATTTCTAGATTTCTTGTGTAACTGGAAAGCTGAACTCGTAGGTGAACTTGTACCACAACACTGGATATAGGCTACTTAGGGAATACATAACTTGTTTAATGCTTGAGCTCTGCAGCTGGAGGATGTTGAGCAAGAATGCATGATCTTAAGTAAAAATTTTACTTTACTTAAGTGTTAACCCACTGGGTTAAAGGCTATCTTATTATCACAGAAAAACTTAAAAATAGGTACAGAACCCAGAAAGGGAGTTACTATTAATCTCTAGGGGTGATTGTTACAAACACAAAATTAAGATTCTCCCTTAGAACCATAAAAGCCATTTTAAATAAACATTCTTCAAGTGCCCTTTTAGGTACTAACACTTGATAATATACACACAGAGGAATGTGGCAACCATAGTCGAAGCTGGTAGAAGAAAAGTACTGCGAGGGTATAGGCTAAATTAGAATACAGGATGCAGAAAGGTGACGAGTTGAAATGGAAGAAAAAGTATTTGCATTGAGCAGTAATACTGTTTATCTGTTAGCATATTAAGGTGCCTTCCTACACAGTTAGCCTCTTACTTCACTGCCAGTGCTGTTGCTTACTAACCTTAATTTAGCAGCAAATGGGGGAAAGTGTGCATGAGGAAAAGTGTTTGCTTTTGCAATGCAGCTTCGTTTAACATTCCAAGTTCAATCCAAAAATGTGATGCTTGAGGCAAAGCTGAAATTTTTTGCCGCTTACAGTTGTTCGAGACCAATAGGTCTAAACCAAACTGAAATTAGGAACTTTGGGAAGTGGAATTACAAATTCAAATATACTACATGCTAGCTCTTCCCTGCACTAGGCTGGTTCATGGGAGGCCATGCCTTCTCCTTCCTCCAGCAAGCGTAACATGGGAGACTTGTGCTGTCCCTCCAGCAGAAGCCCTGTGTGGGAAGCCTGGCTCTTGCTGCTCAAATCACTCTTGGCTATTTAGAGAGCAGCTCTGTCCTAACAGCCGTTTGCTCATCAAAATAGCTCTAACCCCTGTGCAGGCAGGCATGTAATACACTGAACAGACCTCCAACTCCTCTTCCTCACCCTACATGAATATAAAGATATTCATGCTGTTGCAGCTGTAGAGTTCATGAGGAATAAAAAAACACTGCAAAAGAGAAGACAAGCTACAGCCACCAACCTTTCAGAAATATATATATACACACATCACAAAAACAGGAAACCTAACAAAACAAAATATACTTTATTAAAATTAAGCGTGTTAGCACCTCAGTGTAACCTGGAGAAGTCGAACAGCCCAGCAGTTAACCAGTCCAGCAGGCCGAATGGCTGAACGTCCTGAAGTGCATTCCAATGGTAGAAAAAGTACCATGACTGTTACAATACGCACATTCTCAAGAAGCGAGGATGCACAACTGGTCTCGTTTGTAAGGAGAGACGTCATGCTGCCTATTATCTTCATGGGAGCATAAAATCTGCTGGACCAATGACATATGTTAAATCAGATGGTGTAGCAGGTATCCGCTTTCCCTACAAAAAAAAACCCCAAAACAAAACCAAAACAAACAAACAAATCCCTGCTTACTTGACTCACAGGAAAATCAGTATACCATGGAGCTGAAGTTAAAAGCTACATATCAGATTGGAGAAAATAAATTAAAATGAAATAATGGGAAATACTTAATACATGAATAGACCTGTAGTATCCCTACAGTCGACCATCCAACTCAGAACACACGTTAATAGAAAAATGACCCATGCATCACATAGCAGGCTGTAACAACCCACATCTTTAGCTGAATGGGCTACATGATCAACAGATAAACCTCAGCTACCAAATTCCACTGTGCCCTTTTGTTCGGTCATACAGAGTATCGAAATGGACAGTTGTAAAGCTACGTTAGCCAGTGTTACAAAGATTACAATATTTTCAAACTAAAGATGCTTTTTACATTTAGAAAATACTTCTATAAAATTTAGTAAAACTGACATCCCGATCTACTGAGTGTAACGCACTCTGATTACAGGAGAAAGATCTCACAGCCCCAGAAGACAACTGGGCATTCCTCCCTCAAATGTCGTTATGGGCACACTGTGGTGAACTGCCTTTTGTTTTCAACATCCATCACTATCGAAGCCGTGTCTCTAAGTATACATCGCCACAGAGCTATGCAGGTGCACCAGATACCCTTCTGCTTCTCCTCCTCCTCCTCCAAAGCACTGAGGTATCTGTTCCACCAGCTAACCTGGAAGTACATATTCAAGCCAAACTAGTAGCATTGCTACCCTCACTCCACCCTCTTTCTAGCCAACGTTGATTTGGTTTCCTGTTGCTGAAAGTGAGGGGACTAATGCTGGCTAGAAACAGAAACTACACAATCATTCCACATAGATTTGTTACAATACTCTTAAATCTCGGTTTAGAACACGCAAGCACGTTTCAGAAAGGTCTTGCCTAATGTACAGATTATTAGTCACGCCAACTAGTTTAGGATTAGACAGCAAGGGTTTGCAACCACTGCAGATAAACTGGCTTCACTTCTGTTTCATCCCGGTTCTCTGAACAAAAGCCAAGGATTTAAATTCCGATGTGTTACAAAGCCTCTGTTTCATTAGAGGGAGTTCTTAAGCCAATGAGATAAACTACAGCCGTCAAATGCCACCAGGTTCTTTGTACCAGACCATAATCCTTACTAGTGTTGAAAGCATCAAGACATCTGTAACAAATACGTATGTACTGCAGAGAAAGCCAAAACTACATAGTACAAGAGCACTCTTTAATCTGGGGATTCTTTCACGCTAGAAACAGCAGTCTTTTATGGCATCAGTAATTTACTGAAGAAACACATCACCCTGAGAGGGTTTCTAAAGCTTTCCTCGTGCCTCTGCTAAGCGAGGCCAAACACGACATCGTTGTTTGTTCCTATGAAGGGTACAGTGCCAACCAAGCTTTCAGACACGCCTTCTCCAGGGGGTAGTGTTGCTGCTACCTCATGTAACACAGAGCGAGTTTATTTGCTGAAAACTGATACCCTACGTCCACTTAGTGGTGACACGGGTCCCATCTACACTAAAGAAGCGCTTTTTGCCACTGCCAGCACAGAGAGGGTGCTGACGGGCCTGGCGTAGATGGGACACCGGTGGGTGCCCACAGTGCCAGTTCTGGGGTAACGTCGGATTGATACTGGGGCTCGGCACTGGGTTGACAGCGGCCGCCCCGTCTAGGCAGGGGAATCTGATGGCGTGGGCTTGCCTGGCTGGGGGCTGCTTCCGCAGGGGCAGGAGGAACCGGGCAGCAAGAGCCGGGGGAGCTGTGGGGCCGCAGCTCATCCTGTCTCCGCTCTGTCCGGGCACCTCACCGAGGGCAGCAGAGGCTCCGGGTGGACAGCCCCGTGCCGTGCCAGGCATCCCCCGGTGCCGGGCCGGGCCCCGGCAGCCCTCAGAGACCATGGCGCTTGCGGGTCCCGGCGCTGGCGGCGTGGAGCAGCCGGTCCTTCTCACGGATCTCCTCGCGGAGCTGGGCCTCGGCCAGGCGCAGGCGGCGGATGCTGCCCTTCATCTCCTTCATCTTCACCTCCAGCAGCGCGATGATGTCGCGCTGCTCGTTCAGCTTCCTCAGCAGCTCCTCCGACGTGGTGCCCGACGACAGCGAGTACGAGTGGTCCGGGGGGCCGCCTTCCACCGGGCCCTCCTCCCCCGCCACCGCCGGTAGCCTCCCGGGGCCGGGCCCAGCGGTCGCCCCGGGCCCGAGCTCCACCTGCACCGTCAGGTCGATGGGCTTCACGTCCTCGGCCGCGCCCCCTGCCGGGGCCTCG
>VZTL01052911.1:26943-42310 GCA_013400535.1 Scopus umbretta | reverse complement strand
CCCCCGCTTTGGTCGGTGGGGCTAAAGGGAGCTGAGCTCTGCAGGAATCAGTTCCTGGAGGAATGGGGGGGTGGGGGGATGTCTCAGACAGGAGGTCATGGAAANGAGGAGGAGGAGGAGGAGGATCCGGATCCCCGCGGCCCCTCCCGGCAGCATGGCGGCGCAGACGGGCGGGCTGGAGGACGCGGAGCTGCGGGAAGCGCAGCGCGACTACCTGGATTTCCTGGACGATGAGGTGAGGCCGGGAGCGGGGCTGCGCCGGGGGACGTGGGTGCTGCATCCCCCCCCCTTCCCTCGCCGNGGAAATTGAGTTGGTTTGGGGTTTTTTTTGGGGTCCTCTCCCCCCCTGCCCTTCTTGCAGGAAGATCAAGGGATTTACCACAGCAAAGTCCGGGACATGATCAGCGACAACCAGTACCGCCTTCTCGTCAGCATCAACGACCTGCGGCGGAAGAACGAGAAGAGGGCCAACCGGTGGGTTTGCCTTCGGCCCCGTGCCCTAGGTGGGATTTCAGAGGTCCAGCCCTGTTTCTGTAGGTCCTTTGTGGTAAGGAAGGACCAATCTTTGTCTCCAGTGTGAAAAGGTGGACCTGCTCTTTCCTTCCATGACACCCATCCCTTCCAAGCTTGCAAACCCATGATTTGGCAAAAACCTTTTGCAAGCAAGCTGAGGTTGATTGCATGAGATAAATCATCTCCTCTTTGAAGATGCTTGGGGATATTTTGGACCAGGCTTGCCAGTCTGCTCAGGGACATGTGAGGTTTTTCAGATGTAGCAGGGTTTGTTCAGTTCCTGGCTGTTGGTGGCGGTGTACCTGACACCGAGCTATGGGTACCTAACGCAGGGCTTCACGTTTGTTTCACCTCTTGCTCGTGATAAACTCACAGAGCACATGGAGGCGTGGGTGGGCGTTGAGGAGAAGAGCAGAAAGGGGCTGCTGATCGGTCCACATCGTCACGTCTCTCTGTTGCAGGCTTTTGAGCAACGCCTTTGAGGAGCTGATTGCCTTCCAGCGCGCCCTGAAGGATTTTGTCGCCTCTGTTGATGCCACCTACGCCAAGCAGTATGAGGACTTCTACATCGGGCTGGAGGGCAGCTTCGGCTCCAAGCACGTGTCGCCGCGGACGTTGACGGCCTGTTTCCTCAGCTGCATTGTCTGTGTGGAGGGCATCGTGACAAAATGTGAGACTGGGGGAAGACCCAGGGGCTTCGGGGGTGGTGGGTCCAGGTTTTTGCTGTGGCGAGGCTGGAGTCTACCAGGAGCTGTGGTACGTCCTGGCAACCTGGGTGAAGGGAACAGGGAGCCCAGTAGAAGGTCTTGAGTGTTGGGATGGTCTTTGAGCTCGGCAAATCCTGGCCATGGTTGACAGCAGGTTGTGTCCCAAGTGCAGTTTGGCAGTGGAGACCCTGTTGGGGACTGTCTGCTGACAGAGGGATGAAACATCCCTTCCCTAACTCTTGTTTCTTCCAACCCCAGGCTCTCTGGTTCGTCCAAAGATTGTCCGGAGTGTCCATTATTGCCCAGCTACCAAAAAGACTATTGAGCGCCGATACACGGACATGACCTCCCTGGATGCTTTCCCATCCAGCTCTGTCTACCCTACGAAGGTGAGGTGAAGCAGCCTTGTGGGAAGCATCAGCAGGTTCCTCTGGGGAGAATGTGCCAGCTCTGAGCCCAGGGTCTCAAATCCTTGTCCATCCCTTCTCCCTCTGCCAGCGTAGCCCTTGGAGTAGAGGGAGGACACATCATGTGTGTGACAGGCCTAGAGAGCTACAAGGAACACGTGAAGAAAGTCTCTGTTGGACATGAGGCCACCAGACCTCCTAGTTCAGATGTTAGTTATGATCTTGGTTCTGCTGGAGCATGGTTTCTTGGGGGGCTGTCAGCCAGTCTTCTGGCTTCTGGGACCCAGGTCGGCGTGGGCATGCCTGTGCCATACTGGAGGGTGTATGCACCCTTGGGTAGAGGGTTTGCCCCATATTTGGGAATGCAGGAAGGTTGCCCTGAGCTTTGTCCCCATTGAACACACGGCCTGCTGGATCGGTGGTGTGTCACCACTGCCTGCAGCAGGGACAGGGCTTGGAGAGACCTAATGGAGTGATGGGTGTTGGCAGCTTTAGACTGGGGGGGCTGTGGAGCTGGTGAACCCCAGCCTCTGGCAGTCCTGATAAAGCAACCTTTTCCAGCAGTCTTGTGTATGTTGGGTGATGCAGCCTGTCTTCCCGTAGCTCAGCTGACCCACCTCTTCTCCCTGTGCTCCTGAAAAATGGTGCCAATCTTTTTATTGGGGTTCCTCCTCTAGGATGAAGAAAATAACCCCCTGGAGACAGAGTTTGGCCTCTCCGTCTACAAGGACCATCAGACCATCACCATTCAGGAGATGCCCGAGAAGGCACCAGCAGGGCAGCTGCCACGCTCGGTGGATGTCATTCTGGATAATGACCTGGTGGACAAGGTGAAGCCTGGTGACCGCATCCAGGTAGTGGGGACGTACCGCTGCTTGCCAGGAAAGAAAGGGGGTTACACTTCAGGGACTTTCAGGTGAGCCTTCTTTTGTCTTGACTTCAGCCCTCCCACCCTTTTTAGTCTGGTCACATCTCTGGAAGATAAGATCGAGGGCAGGCCATCACAGAGCTGGGTGAAACATTGGCTTAAGTCCCTTGGAAGTGATTTGCTCTTTAGCATCAGTGTGTAGCTGTGAGCTCCAGCTGTGCACAGAGGTGGTTGGATGCTCTTAAAGATGCTCCACTGATGGCCCAGTGCAGTCAGATAGAGGGGGCTACAGCTCTTGAAGCTTTCCAGCCCCCTCCAGGACTTCCTAGACCAAATGATTACCCTGTGGAAGTTTCTGCTGTGTTGTTGCTGTGACTCATAGGCTCTGTGGAGTTTGCAGACCTGATCACGGCTGTGTCCCTTCTCCAGGACTATCCTCATTGCCTGCCATGTGAAGCAGATGAGCAAAGATGTCCGGCCTCTCTACTCGGCTGCTGATGTGGCCAAGATCAAGAGATTCACAAAGAGTCGCTCCAAGGTATTTAAGTCTTACAGCTAGAAGGCAGGCCTTGTATCAAAGCATGAGCTTGCCGCTAGAGCAGCTTTAAGGCTTGGCATGTGGCTAAGGAGGTGTCTTGTTGGGTTGCAAGTAACTCTTCAACCCTCTTGGCAACATTGTGGGATTTTCCACTCTTTTTTTGCATTTTCTGCTTAGATTTTGATCGGGTCCTGTTATTTTTTTGTTCCTGCTTCTCTACTGCTAGCAGAATAGCCTTCCTGCTTGCTGGCAGCTCTGCTGCACCTAGCTGTTTTGACAGAGATCTTTCCGTGTTGCGTACGTCCTGAGTCCGCCAGCTGGCTGTCAGAGAACTTCCTCTGCAGGAGAAACATCTCCCTCTCTCCTCTTCAAACCCCAAACCAGAATAAGAGGGAGGTCTGCCCCAGCGTGGTCTCATACTCAGACCTTTGTTTCGTAGCGTGGAGAGGAGAAAGCCTTGTTCTCACAGGGGTTGCTGCTTCTAGTGCTTGCTTGGGTGACCGTGACAGACAGGATGGTCTAGGACTTCAGAGCCCCATTGAAAGAAAGCTTTTAAGACTCAGCTGGGCGGGGTGCTGGGCCATCTTGTCTAGACTGAGCTCTTGCCTAGAAGGGTTGGACCAGATGATCCTTGGGTCCCTGCCAACCTGGTATTCTATGAAAATTCTGGCAAACGGTCTTCTCCTCTCTAAATAATTTCCATCCATGTGGGTCTGTGATAGGAATAAGCTCCTTCTTTGTGCTGAAATGGACTTGTGACAGTCCATCTGACGGGCCACGCTTTTCCTCTTCTGCCTTAGGATATCTTTGACCAGCTGGCGAGATCCCTGGCTCCCAGCATCCATGGGCATGAGTACATCAAGAAGGCCCTTCTCTGCATGCTGCTCGGAGGAGTGGAGAAGGTCCTGGAGAACGGGAGCCGCATCCGAGGAGACATCAACATTTTGCTGATAGGTCTGGAAAGGCTGGGCAGAGGCACCCTCAGTTAGTGTTGTCAGGGGGTGAGGTGAAGGAGCGTTTTCCTGGGCTTAATTTCATAGAGTAATTGAGGTTAGATGGGACCTCTGGAGGCCTCTGGCTCAAGCATGTGTGCAGGGCAGACCCAGTGTCACCGGTAGATCAGGTTGCTTTGGGACTTGTCCAGTTGATTTTGGACATCCCCAGGGATGGGATCCCATGACCTCTGTGGGCCACTATCCCACTGTTTGAACACGCGCAAGGAGATTAGTTTTTCTTCTACCATCTAATTGGGAATTGCTGTGTTCCAAATTGTCCCCGTTGCTTCTGGTCCCGTCACCATCTACCTCTCAAAACTCTGACTCCGTCTTCTCTATTTCTTCCCATCGGGTCATTGAGGAAGGCAGGGAGATGATCTGATCACCTTCCTTTCTGAAGGCTGGACAAGCCCATTTCTCTGTCCCCTTCCCTTTTCCCCAGTGAGGAGCCCTAAACTGGAACCATTGCCCAGGTGATGTGTGATTATTAAATGCAGTCTTCTCCATTTCAGGAGACCCTTCCGTTGCAAAGTCTCAGCTGCTGCGGTATGTGCTCAGCACCGCACCCCGTGCCATCCCCACCACCGGCAGAGGCTCCTCCGGTGTTGGCCTGACTGCTGCCGTCACCACAGACCAAGAGACTGGTGAGGAGCTGGCTGGTTCCCAGTGGAAGCTGGCAGAGGGATGCTTGTTAACGTCCGGGAGGGACTCTGCAAGATCCAGGGCTGCTGTTCGTTCTGCAGTGATACTTGCAGGACTTGCTCCACCCAGAAGCTTTATGGCAATGATAGTGGTGTTTGGGGGCATTTTCTCCTCTCCTCTTCTACTTGGTGCACCCCATGTGAGGGCTAGCAGCAGCCTGGATCTTGTTGCCTTCCTCATGGGCTTGCTCCTCATCCTAAGTGTCCTCCTTCTTCTGTCAAGTTGCGTAGGAGATGTGCAGCCCTGAAGGTTGCTTTGAGGCTTAGCTTCGTCACAGGGGTGGTGCTGCAGTGGAAGGGGACGGCAGGGAGGGAGATGCGTAGGGCTGCTGAATGGTGGTTGACCCTCTTTTTCTCCCACCCAATCCCAGGTGAACGGCGCCTGGAAGCAGGGGCCATGGTGTTGGCCGACCGGGGGGTGGTTTGCATTGACGAGTTCGACAAGATGTCCGACATTGACCGCACGGCCATCCACGAGGTGATGGAACAGGGCCGCGTCACCATCGCCAAGGCCGGCATTCACGCCCGCCTCAACTCCCGCTGCAGCGTTCTGGCGGCGGCCAACCCTGTCTATGGCCGGGTGAGTGCTGGCGTTTGCCGGTCCCCTCCGTAGGGAGGGATGCTGGGAGCTGTCTTGGTGGAGGAGGCAGCTGGTAAAACCCAAAAGATCCCCCCAAACCAGTGACTTGGTTCTTGCTGGGACTGGGATCTACGGGGTGGTGAAGACCTGGTCTCTGTTGCGACTCATGGCCCTCCTGGAGGAGAGAGGGGCTCGTGGGCCTGGGTGTCTTGGGGCAGACACCCTGGCTCGGTTCTGCCTGGGTGTCTTGGGGCAGCCTAGTGGACCCTTGTCCTGGTGATGAGCCTCAGTCTTGGTGTGTGGTCTGGAATCACAAAAAATATGTGTTGACCTTGCAAATGAGAGCTATGCCCACCTTCCGGGACAGGGGAAAGATGCCTTACAGCTGTAGCAGGCTGGGTTTAGTGTAGTGTCCAGCTGCCTGGGCATCCATCCTCAAAGGCCTGGCCTGAGGACGAACTCCCAGCCTCCCTGGCAGGCAAGACTGGCCTGTGAGGGTCTTCTGTAACCCCTTAACTTGTCTTCTTGCAGTACGACCAGTACAAGACGCCCATGGAGAACATTGGCCTGCAGGACTCCTTGCTGTCCCGCTTTGACCTGCTCTTCATCGTGCTGGACCAGATGGACCCCGAGCAGGACAGGGAGATCTCGGACCATGTCCTGCGGATGCACCGCTACCGCAACCCCAACGAGCAGGATGGGGACGGTGAGTTGCTTGTAATTGTGCAGCTGCTGTGTTGCTCGGTCCTGTCCTTCCTTGGCAGGTTGTCACCTCTTGGTGACAGCTCATTGCGTTCAGCGTCCCTGGCTTTGTTGAGAGCTGCTTTTGGTAGCTTTTGGAAGTCACTCCAGCAATGCTGCAAGAGGCTAAAAGCCCATTCTCGCTGACCCTTCCCCCTCCAGCCATGCCCCTGGGCAGTGCCGTGGAGATCCTGGCTACGGAGGACCCCGACTTCGTGCAGGAGGAGGAACAAGAGCTCCAAGTGTATGAGAAACATGATGACCTCCTGCACGGACCTAACCGCCGCAAGTGAGTCCCACATCCCCTGAAGCTCTCAGGGGACGGGGTTCCCATCCCTGTGAGTTGATAGGTTTGGCTTGAGTATCCAGGCAGTGGCTGATGACTGGTGCCAGCAATGGTCCAGGTGGACCATGGGGAGATACGTGGGCAGGGTGCCAACAGAGCCCTGCTCTGGGCTTGATCTGTCATGCCAGGCAGGTGGGGAACATCTCCTGGAGCTGAATTCCCCACATGCCTGGACACCCATGAAGGGTAAGAAGCGGGAAGCCCACTTCTGCACACACCCTTTGCCCATCCCCACCTTGGAGGACACAGGTGTGCACGCATCCCCTGCAGGGAGAAGATCGTCAGCATGGAGTTCATGAGGAAGTACATCCACGTAGCAAAGATGATCAAGCCTGTCTTGACCCAGGAGTCGGCAAGCTACATAGCGGAGGAGTATTCCCGCCTGCGCAGCCAGAGCCAGATGAACTCGGACATCGCCAGGGTGAGCCTTGGGAGCAGCTCCCTCTCAGGCCAGGAGGAGGGAAACTGAGGCACAGGCTCCTGTCTCCCCTTGTGGGTGTTTTCCACCCTTGGTGGGACACTGCAGTGGGGGTCAGCCTCACAGAGACACCTCTCTCTCTTCCCCACCAGACCTCCCCAGTCACAGCCCGTACGCTGGAGACCCTGATCCGCCTCTCCACGGCCCATGCCAAGGCCAGGATGAACAAGACAGTTGATCTGCAAGACGCCGAGGCGGCTTTGGAGCTGGTGCAGTTTGCCTACTTCAAAAAGGTGGGGGGAAGGTGTCCCTCGGTGCTCAGGAGGGCCTAAAATTGTCATTGAAAGGGATGGGTTTGGTGCAGGCTAAGCACCCCAGGCTGCTGGTGGGGTCCTTTCCTGGTGATGGCGTGGGGATGGGGCAGTGGTGGGGTCCTAGGTCCCTCAGGGTTTGCCCCTGAAAAGCAGCTTGAGTGGAAAAGGGGCCCGAGTCCATCCTGTCTTTTGCCACACAGGTGCTGGAGAAGGAGAAGAAGCGCAGAAAGCAGGCGGAGTCCGACTCGGAGACTGAGAAGGAGGAGGATGAGGAGTCGCAGCCCAAGGAGGAGCACAGGATGAGGAGGTAGGAGCCAGAGCAAGGGATNGACCCTGATCCGCCTCTCCACGGCCCATGCCAAGGCAAGGATGAACAAGACAGTTGATCTGCAAGACGCCGAGGCGGCTTTGGAGCTGGTGCAGTTTGCCTACTTCAAAAAGGTGGGGGGAAGGTGTCCCTCGGTGCTCAGGAGGGCCTAAAATTGTCATTGAAAGGGATGGGTTTGGTGCAGGCTAAGCACCCCAGGCTGCTGGTGGGGTCCTTTCCTGGTGATGGCGTGGGGATGGGGCAGTGGTGGGGTCCTAGGTCCCTCAGGGTTTGCCCCTGAAAAGCAGCTTGAGTGGAAAAGGGGCCCGAGTCCATCCTGTCTTTTGCCACACAGGTGCTGGAGAAGGAGAAGAAGCGCAGAAAGCAGGCGGAGTCCGACTCGGAGACTGAGAAGGAGGAGGATGAGGAGTCGCAGCCCAAGGAGGAGCACAGGATGAGGAGGTAGGAGCCAGAGCAAGGGATGGGGGGGGGTGTCACACAAGGGGCACCAGCCTCTTCTGAGGTTGTGGCAGGCAGTGCTGGCCTTGGGGAAATACTCCATGTTTTCTCAACTTAGTGGATCGTCTCCCCCAGTTTGTAATAGAGAGACGTTGTTATTTCATGGATAAGGAACTGGCTGGATGGCCATGTCCAAAGAGTTATAGTCAACGACCCAATGTCCAAATGGAGATCAGTAAGGAGTGGGTGCCCCTCAGGGGTCTGTACTGGGACCCGTACTATTTAATACCTGTGCAAACCTCATGGAGTTCAACAAGGCCAAGCGCAAGGTCCATTGCCTGTGTCGGAGCAATTCCTGGTATCAGTACAGGCTGGGGGGATGGATGGATTGAGAACAGCCCTATGGAGAAGGACTTGGGAATACTGGCAGACAAAAAACTGGATATGAGCTGGCAATGTACGCTTGCAGCCCAGAAAAATAGTTGTGTCCTGGGCTGTGTGGCCAGCAGATCAAGGGAGGTCATTCTGCCCCTCTGCTCCGCTCTTGTGAGGCCCTGCCTGGAGGGTAGATTTATATTGGACCTAAGGAAAAAAATTTTCATGGTGAGGGTAGTGAGACACTGGAATAGGTTGCCCAGAGAAGTGGTGGTCAGGTTGGATGGGGCTTTGAGCAAAGCTGATCTTCTAAAAAATTACCCTGCCTGTGACAGGGGTATTCACATAGAATCATTGAGGTTGGAAAAGATCTCTGAGATCTTCTAGCCCAACTGTCAACTTGACATCTCCATGCCTGCTAAACCATGTCCCGAAGTGACACGTTGGACTAGATGATCCAATCCAAACCCTTCTGCGATCCTATGACACTCCACAACCCTCAGGGCTGGTGCCAGCTTGGGTCCTGTGCCACAGGCAGGGTTTTGTGGCTGGGGGGTGGCTTTCTGTGAGCCGCGGCTACCCTGCATGGTCTTGGCCAGATGCCTCCAGGAGTTTGGGGGGTGGTCCTGAGGTCTGCAGTTTGGCTGGAGCGGAGGTGACCTCTTCTTCCCCCACCCAGGAGAAAGAGGGCACGCACAGGAGGTGAGGGGGATTCCTACGACCCATACGACTTCAGTGACGCTGAGGAGGAGATGCCAGAGGGTAAGTCCCTGGGGTTTTGATGGCACCTGGCTCCCAAGGGTGCTGCTGCCTTCTGTCCTGGTGGGTCTGCACACCCCGAGGCGCAGTGATGCCTTGGGGTCACTTGGGGTCCCTGGTGCAGTGTGGCACCATCCATCTCCACAAATCAAGATGACTTTTTTTATTTTTTAATTTTTTTTTTACCCTCCATGGCCATGTGGGACAGGAGGGTTAGTGTTGCTGGTTATTTTTTTTTTTTTTCCATCCATTTCCAAACTGCTGCAGAAGCAACAACATTGGGAAGATGTTTGGCGTTGCCCACCCCGTCCTAAGGCCAAGTGCTTTTGCTCTCTGAGTGCTTGGACACCAGGCAGGTTGAAGGTAACTCTTTCTTCTTCTTCTCCAGTCCAGGCACACACTCCAAAGACACCTGAAGCCTCGGCCACTGGCGAAGCAAAGAAGCTGGAGTTGGCTGAGCCAAGGTGAGTGGGGGCTGGAGAAGGTGTCTGTCCCTGTGTGTCCCACCCCACCCTGCTGGGTCCAACCTGTTGTCCAATGCTGGAGATACATCTGTGGTGGGTGCTCCCAGCTCTGGTTTTCGCTTTTCTGCTGGGTGCTGCTTCTGAAATGGGGAAGGACTAGGGGATCCTGGGCTGGGAAGGAACGGGAAGGACTTGTGTATGTGGTCTCCAAGGGTGATTACTCCTCACCTTTACCCCATGCAATGCTACAGGCTTGGGGAAGAGTGGCTGGAAGGCTGCCTGGCAGAAAGGGACCTGGGGGTGCTGGCTGACAACAGGCTGAACGTGAGCCAGCAGTGTGCCCAGGTGGCCAAGGCGGCCAACAGCATCCTGGCTTGTGTCAGGAATAATGTAGCCAGCAGGAGTAGGGCAGTGATTGTGCCCCTGTGCTTAGCACTGGTGAGGCTGCACCTCGAAGGCTGTGTTCAGTGTTGGGCCCCTCACTACAAGAAGGACGTTGAGGTGCTGGAGCGTGTCCAGAGAAGGGCAACGAAGCTGGGGAAGGGTCTGGAGAACAAGTCTTATGAGGAGCGGCTGAGGGAGCTGGGGTTGTTTAGTTTAGAAAGGAAGAGGCTGAGGGGAGACCTTATCGCTCTCTACAACTTCCTGACAGGAGGGTGCCATGAGGAGGGGGTTGGCCTCTTTGCCCGAGCAACCAGCAATAGGACGAGGGGTAATGGCCTCAAGTTGTGCCAGGGGAGGTTTAGATTGGGTAGGAGGAAAAATTTCTTTCCTGAAAGAGTGGTGAGGCATTGGAAGAGGCTGCCCAGGGAGGTGGTGGAGTCCCCATCCCTGGAGGTGTTCAAAAAACGTGTGGATGTGGCACTTTGAGACATGGTTTAGTAGGCATGGTGTTGTTGGGTTGACAGTTGGACTAGATGTTCTTAGAGGTCTTTTCCAACCTTAACAATGCTATGATTCTATGATTCTTCCCTGACCAGGTTGAAAGCATTCAAGGCTGCTCTCCTGGAGGTCTTCAAAGCTTCCCATGCCCAGTCTGTGGGTCTGAAGAATGTGATGGAGTCCATCAACCGTGACAACCCTGAGCCCTTCTCGCTGGCTGAAGTGAAGGTGGCATTGGCCCACATGCAAGATGACAACCAGATTATGGTGTCTGATGACATTATCTTCTTAATTTGAGCCTTTGAGCAGAAGAGCCCAAGTTTTCGTGGACTCTGTCTGGAAAGTCTTTGTGATTGCCTTCAACTCTTTCCTGAATGCTTCATCTGGCTGAGCTGAACTTTGCGGGGCTCAAGCTTGTGCACTTTATGGTCCTTCCTCACTGTGCATTGCTGGCACCAAAACAGTGAGGAGCTCTGGAAGCTCTCTTACTGTTGCTGCCTCCAAACTGGAGTATTCGGGAAGAGGTTTGTTTCTGCAAGGAGCCAAAAGGAAAAACTTACGTGCAAATTCTCAGTGTTGTTAATGAGTTGTTTTTAGCTTTGGTGGTAATAGTTCCAGCCTTTGAATAAAAAAATCTGGATTTAGGAATCCAACATTTAATAGCTGTGGTGGTAAGAAACGATATGGGAGCTCCGCTGTTAGTAACGAAGCTTTTATTTTTTCCCCTTTTTTTTTCCTTTTTTCCCAGTTATATAGGCTAGATTTGTTTGTCTCAAGTAGAGATGCCTAATGCCTGTCCTGTTGGCTGTGACCAGCCTCTTTTTTTTTTGTACCCACCTCATGGAGGTCAATTTCTGGTGGTGTTGGGACAAGTGTCGTCCAACCTACTCCACCAGCCATGGCTCAGCTTGATTTCTAGATTTGGGCCCGAGCAGGTGGAAAGGACCTGGCATGCTCAGAGCTGCCCAGGGGACATGTCCCTTCTGCAGGTGGGTTTGGTCTCCAGCTGCTCCTGCCTTCAGTTTGGGATCCTGCTTGTAAGAATATAACAGGGCCACCTCAAATGGGGAGGAAACCTCTATTAAACAAAGGTCAAAGCTTCGGGGACCTGGGATCCTGCATCCCCTGTACATCCTGCTGGCTGAGCTGCTGCAAATCTTCCTGCGTCCTGTGGAAGGTAATCACAAGCTACTGAGACTGGAAAAGCCTTCCCTTGCTCTTGGGGGATTTGTTGAACCGTCTTGCTTTCTGGGAACACAGCCTCGACCGCTTCTTGGAGATTCTTGGAGAAAGGCTGTTCCCAGAAATGAGCAAGCTCCCGTGGTTTGGGATGGTTTTCAAGAAAAACTGAACGTGCAGTCAGACCAGGCTCATGATGCCAGAGCTGCTGAAGGTTTGGGGTTGGTTTTAATTGTGGGGTTTTTTTAGTTTGTTTTTTTTTTTTGGTCTTGGGAAGTTTGAGGTTAAGTTTTGGAGAAGATCCCCGATCAGCACAGGCTGTTTGCTGTTGTCCCTGCCCATCTCTAGGCACCTGCACAGTTCATGTGCCCTCATTTCTGGATGCCATAAATACCGATTTGAATAATAAAAATGTCTAGATAGTGTTTCCCTTATGACTCGCTGCTTACTTGGATTTAAACTGTTCCCGCTTCTGGGGCTGCAACTCTGCAGTCTTCCGGGGACCTGTGCTGCTACGGAAAGCCTTCAGGCAGCTGCCTGCCCCTTTGGGCTCAGGGACAACGTTGGGCACGTCCTTCCCACCACAGTGCCTTTTCCTCGGTGGACCAGGCACATGCAGAAATGCCCTTTGGGTGGGTGGGTAATGAATGTGGGCAGCTCCTGCCTCTCCCACTGCAGCTGTGTGGCCTTTGCCCACCTGGAGCTACACATCCCAGTGGCCAAGAGGACTTGGTCGCATCTCATTGCACAGGGAGCATGGGAAACCTCCATTTTTCTCCTGCAAGTAGACCTGTTAAATTATAAAAGCCTGACTTTTTGAGCTCCCCTCATCCAAGACAGCTGTGACAGCAAATTTTCAGCTTTGGAGGGAATTTTGCATGTTTGCAGCATCCTAAAGATCTCTCTCTGGATGCGTTGCACTTCTGCAGAGTGATCTCAGACCTACGGCCAGTGTCCAGCTCGTAAAATGGCAAATATTGGTGAAGGTGAGTTAAACACACAGGTGGTCAGAGTTGTTCTGTCTCAGTGGTTTTATTACGCAGCTCCAGTCCTGAGCTTTGCGGGGTGGGGAGGGAAGCTGAGCCAGCACACTGCTCCTGCACGGCCACCACCGTGGCCACCACGGCTCCCTGGGCAGGAGCGATGGGGCAAACGTATCCTGGTGGCTTCTTCAGGGTGTAGGTGGTGTTTTCTTACCAACCGATTTGTGGGCAAAGGAACCAACCTTTTGGAAAGATCCCTGAGCGCTTATAAAAAGTTCCCTGGTATCTTCTGCAGCTCTGACGTTGCCTTGTTGGAGGGGTGGGGATACTGTCATCTTCTTCCTCTCTCTCCACCTATCTCTGGCTTTTGGAGGATGTTCCTCTTTGCAAGCCACAGCAGGGAGCAGTGAGGGTGTTTGGTGAGAGTGGCTTTTTGGATCCATCTCCTTTTCTCTTTCTGCTGAGGCCTTTGTGTTCTCCCTGTCCTTACAGCTGGGGACTTGCCAGTATTGTATTTCCCATGACAAGACACCAGGAGGAGCTCCAGGGTAGGTAAAGCTCTAGTTTATTTTACTATCCTACAGCCTAGGATAGTAGGAGGTAGCTATCTACCTCCTATCATGTGCTGGTGGCCACCTCAGTGTATCCTTTGCAATTGCTCAGGCTCTTGGGAGAGGGTTCTTTGGTGACAAGGGAAAAACACATCCTTGATCCTTGGAGAGAAGCTGACTTGGCTGGTGAGTCTGTAGATGGCCCACAGCTTGCGGGGACGGTTGGTATGGGAACTGTGGGTGGTGAGCAGAGTGTCTGGCTGGTGGCCACCAGGTCCTCCAGCATCCCCGCTCCCGAGTGCGAGTACAAATCCCTGTTGTACGAGGGGGTCAGGGACAGGTCTGTGCAAAAAGAGGTTGTAACTCGGTAACTTAGGAAATGGAAGGCAGCAGATCGGTGTTTGTGAGGGTGTACGGGCAGAAGCACCGCAAAGGCTGGGAGTGCCTGGGAAGGCAGTTTCTTCATTTAGCTGCTCTTTGGCCCACATGGGCTGTGTTCAGACCAAAGAAACGTACCCTTGCGTGCTCCTCACAGGGATTTGCTTTGGTTAAACAAGCATGTGGCTTCCTCATCCCTGCCAAAGGAATTCAGGTAAGAGGCGCCATGTGGGGCTGGTGGGAGAGAGGTAGGTAGAAAGGAGAGGGATGCAAAGGAACAACATCAGCTTGCTGTCAGCATTAAGAAAATTGCTTTGGCAAAGAGTGGCCAACAAACCCTGTGGATGGAAGATCTGGACCTACCAATCTGTCCTGGTTTCAGCTTAATTCAGAGTTCATTTTCTTCGTAGTAGCTGCTATAGCGCTGTGTTTCGGATTTAGGATGAGAACAATGCTGATAACACACTGATGGTTTAGTTGTTGCTGAGCAGTGCTGACACCAGGCAAGGACTCTTCAGCTCCCCATGCTCTGCCAGGGGCACAAGGAGCTGGGAGGGGGCACAGCCAGGACAGCTGACCCACCCTGCCCACAGGGCTATTCCATACCATACGGCGTCACGCTCCGTATAGAAACTGGGGGGAGTTGGCCGGGGGGCAGCGATGGCTGCTCGGGGACGGGCTGGGCATCGGTCAGCGGGTGGTGAGCAACTGCATTGGGCATCACTTGTTTTGTATATTTTTTTGTCATTATTAATATTTTCTCTTTCTCTGCTGTCCTATTAAACTGCCTTTATCTCAACCCATGGGTTTTAGTTTTTTTTTTTTTCCCCAGGTCTCTCCCCCATCCCACCGGGGCAGGGAAGGGGTGAGCGAGCGGCCGTGCAGGGCTTGGTTGCCGACTGGGGTTAAACCACAACACAATCCCAAAGGCAGAGAGGTTTGTGGGGATCAGCTGAACCTGACCAACAGCCCAAATCTGTGGTGTTACCACAGACATCCTTAGGTGCTCATCCACATGGACACTGAAGCTGCTCTTCTAAAATAAACAGTGCCAGGACCCAGACTCGGGCGCTGCACCCCAGCTGGCTGTATTATTGGATTGGTCCTGGGCACGGTTTTGATGGGCTTAACTACCCCTCTCCCAAACAAGTTTTGGCCTTAATTCACGAGTGTGCATGGGCCAGGAAGCGGCTCTGATATAACCACCTCGTTTCCTAGGCTGGGAGCTTTTAATGCTAGCAACATGGCCAGACTGTGCCAATTGGTTTCAGTTCTAGAAAAGAGTCTCTGCCACTGTTTAATTTACTAATATTTGCAAATATTTTTATAATATTATTTGCTCTTACATTTCAACTCCAGGTTTCGTCCTTGCTGATGGAATAGAACTGATTGAAAATTCCGGAGTGGATGAAAATGATGATGGAGTTTGTGATACTTAGTTAAAAAAAAAAAAAAAGGAATAGATTAAAGGACCATAGAATAAAGATTGGAGTTCTCAATAAACCTGGTTTGAGTAATGTTAGAGGCTTGATAGGGAAGATCCCATGGGAACACAGCCTAGAAAAGGATTTCTATATCTTGAAGAAATAATATTAAATGCAAACTGGGTGAAACAAATTTTGGATTCCTTTAGGTCATGATTCATCAGATATAGGTGAGACTAAGTCTGAGCACCTGTAGGAGTTAGGATTAATTGGGATTAAGATTAATAAATATTACCTGTGGCCTAAATGTGCCTGTTGCTCTCTGATGAGTCTAAAGCAAGCCTGAATTGCCAAGATCAGCTCCAGGTGTCTTGGTGTTAGATGAATGAGGTCTGTTGAACTGAGCCAGTAGATTGGATTCCTTCTGGGAAATCTTGGAGAATGGGTGAAGAAAACTGGAAAGAGGAGGAAAAAAAAA